>PVJC01016370.1:0-33817 GCA_004026665.1 Murina feae | reverse complement strand
GTGGACATCCCCCAAGGGGTCCCAGACTGCAAGAGGGCACAGGCTGGGCTGAGGTACATCCCCAAGTGCACAAATTTTTGTGCACCGGGCCTCTAGTATACTAAATAATTAAGGAAGACATTTCTGATACATTAAATGGCAAGAAGTGGTATTACATAAAAATACAAAATATAGGAAAAGGCATTTTAGGCAAAGGAAAGACCTAGTAAAAGACCACATGTTAGTCATGAGCTTGACCAGTGTGGCCAAAGTGTTGTAAATTATGGAGAAATTCTCTGTGACTCTGAGGAGGTGCCCACTCAGTGCTTTTGATAAAGACTGAGTTTGAGAAGTAGTTATGTAAAGCAATGATATGGAAGGAGTAATCATTGGGAGAAAATAGTGGTTATATATTTAGAGAAATATTGTTTAATGTGGATAACCAGGACACATATCCAAATCTAATGAGCTGAGTTTTCTATCTTTGCCACGTGTGCACATAATATACACTATCAATTATTCTTCTGCTTATGAGTTGGTAATGTATTTTCTCTAATGTAAGCATGCAGAAGGTATTTGACTTACTGTCTTTCTTCTAGTAGAGAGCCAACTCTATTATTCTCATTTGAAAGTGGCTAATATACCAGGAATTTTATTTTAAGAAGTACATTGTATTCATGTCCCTTCATAAGTATAAGAAACCTAATGTCTAATAATGAAGGTCAGCGTCTAAAATCTAAAAGTCAAAATGGAATCTGGAAATCCATACAGAAGCAACACTCTATTAATGTTGCTTTGTTAATGCATGATATCATATCAGATTTATGTCACTTTGCACTCAAGTAACTATTCTTATTAAACTGACTCTATATTCTTTAGACTCAAAGAAACTTAAATCAAGAGAAAAACAAACATTGAATACTGGAAAGATTACTCACTTGCATGTCAAAAAATCTAGGCCTGCTGATGCAGAAGCCATGGCCAGCTGCAGAGAGGGGCCATGCATTAGAGCAGTGAGCACGACCTGGTTGAAATTTTGGAGTCATAAAACAAAACATAATCATCAAAGATGATTTCCTAATGGAAACATTTGCAAAAGTTGGTTGAATTACTAAATCTTGTAGTCATTAATAATTAGTGTTTAAGTTGAAATAAGTATTCTTTGCAAATTTAAACAGTATGTATTATTATTTTACTTTGAATATGAAAGTCTGCTCCTTTCCCAGTCCCTGAAGTAAAGCTGTTAAATATTCTTTACTAAATGATTTATACATGCAATTTGTTTTCAAATAAAAGTACAGTGGTACAAGGATACGAATTATTATCATGAAAGCTTACAATTATAACCTAAAATATGTGTGTAACTGTTAAATAAATTAAAACTTCCAGAGCCTTTAAGAGAAAAGGCTTTGTTAAGGGGTCCTAAAACAATTGTGCTTTTGAAGATACGGCTCAAAACAACTTTAGTCTAGCGTTCGTTTGCATTCTCCTTCATTTTTGAGTCCTGCTTTCATGGACATTTTCTTTATGTGTGGGAAAGCACTGAGGATGTATCAGCCTGTTTGCAAAAACTTGGGAAGCAGAAAGCATTGAGATGAAAATGTGAAGAGTTGCTCCAGAAATTCTGGCACTAGTTCCAAGAAGACAATTTTTTAAAATAAGGATTTGAAGGGGTTTATCTTGAGGGGTTTCATGCATTACACTGTAGTAGAAGAACAATTTTGTACTGGCTCATCAGGGTGCAGTGTATCCAGCAGTATTAATAGGGACTTTATGCTACAAGAACCAGCAGGTAGTGGGTAAACAGCTGGGGAACAGTTTGACTCACAGATGCTTCCACCTTGGTAGAAGGCCTCTGGTGAAATTCTTGGATGTTTTACAAATAACGAATCCACTGCCATTCCAGCTGTGCATTCTCAAGCTGCAGATAGTAGTGGAGGGTCCTTATGCCAAGTACCCCCAGAGCCAAAACAGAATTTCTTGTAGAACACAGAGCCCTCACTGGATAACCACTCTTCCTCAAGAGGCAGATCGTTCATCTGTCAATATTGAAAGCCAAGGTTCTTATTTCACATCGCAGAGAACTGGCAAACTACCTGGGATGCAAATGCGAACCTTGCCTTTCACTTAATTTCTGCCCTACTCTCCATATTTATCACGTTGGTTCTTGAATATTTAAATATGCAGAGATCCTCAGTCATCTCTAGCCTCATCCCTTGGCAATTTGTTAAGGTCTAGAGTCTCAGCATAGATTATCCTCAATGCATCAAGCTGTGTGGAAATGTGGACTATGCCATTTAAGTGATTCCAGTAAAAGATAGCCAAGCAGTATGAAAACCATTATGATGTTAAGGTTCTGGCGGCAATTCTGAATTATTCATCACCCGTCCCCCCTTTACTCGGCCAACATATGGTGCTGTCTGGGGGTTTCTTTTATTGAAAACTGGAACATTCTACTAGTACAGGCTGGCTTTTATTTTCAATCTTTTTGGAAATATCAATTCTAATTTTAAAAATATGCTCAGTTCATAATCAAAAGTTTAAGATATCTCATTGCTATTTATCATTAAACTAGGGGCCCGGTGTACAAAAATTTGTGCGCTTGGGAGGTCTCTCAGCCCAACCTGTGCCCTCTCGCAGTCTGGGACCCCTCTGGGGATGTCCACCTGCTGGTGTGCCTGGTCAGCCTGGGTGAGGGGCTGATGGCTGTTTGCAGGCTGGCCAAGACCCCAGTGAGATCCCTCACTCCATTGGGGTGTGGCCAGCATGGGTGATGGACTGAGGGCTGTTTTCAGGCTTTCAGGCTGCCCACAGCTCCCATTGACCCAATGTCCCAGCAAGACTGGCTGGAAGCAGGTTTCTGGGGTTTATTTATCTTCTATAATTGATACACTGTTCCTTTAAGCCAAGGCCTAGGCAGGTAAGGAAGCCTCCTGTCTGCTTCAGCTCGTGGCTTCTATAATTGAAAGAATGTTGCCTTTTAGTCGCAGCCAAGACTGCTGTTTGCTTCAACTCTGAGGCTTCTATAATTGAGACAATGTTGCAAATATGTTGTTGCCTGGAGCCGGGAGAAGCCCAGCCAGCCGGCAAACAGTTTTACTCCTGCTGCAACGGAAGCTTCCTGTTTACTCAACTCTGTGAGTGCTGGCCTCCATCTTGGCTGGGTTAATTTGCATACAGTTGCTCTGATTGGCTGGTGGGCATGGCTTAGGCATTCCGAAGGGATGGTCAATTTTAATATTAGGTTTTTTTTTAGACTAGATATTTGCTGGATGATTTCTTCCTTGTGAAGACAAAAAACATAAGTGTTAGGGATCTGGACAGTTTGGGTTGAGTCAGTGACTTGTAAAGCCAAATTCAGCAAAATATTGCTAATTTTAAAAGAAGGAGGTAAAGCATACTAATGTTTGTGTTTATTTGCATAAAGGATATTAAAATGTGACAACAATTACAAAGATGATGATGGTGTTCAAATGTCATCAATAATTTTAAGAGCTTATCCTAAATGTTTCCTGCAGTTGAACTTATGAACAATTTATTTCAAGGATATACAAAATGCTCAAAACATTTATTAGTTTAGTTATATCCATATACTCACAGGCATATTAATAAGTGAAAGCTATTACATGTACCCAGGAAGGCAATTCCATCACTTGAAGGTGACTTGTTTTACTTGGGGTTAACTTGTAGGCAGCGCTAAGCTATATGGCTTTAAGAAGTGAGTGAAAGTGACAAAATGAAAATTAATAGCCCTGTTTGGCTATGGTACATCGCTGAAATTGAACAAAGTAGAAATAAGAGGCCGTTGAAATCCCCAGATGGACTTGGCTTGAGGCGTGTCAATGTGCTATGGGTTTTAGTGTCACCCCTGGAGGCTCTTTTGAAGCAAACAGAGAACAGGAAGACTATGGGCCTAAAACACATGAGTAAAATGATTTTCCTGGACACAACTATTTCTGATTGGCTGCCTCCAGCAAGTAATTATGCAGGAGCAGTTCAAAGCAGAGGTGTTTTGCTGATTCTAAGATTTTATATATACATAATTTGTGTCTCACTGTCACTTTGTAATTATTTCCATGTAACAGTTGAGACATTGTGGTCCGGAAGTGGCTACCAAATGACGACATGAGTTAGTTGTAGCCAACTCACAGACGGACCCACTCACACTAGTGCTTCCTTCTTAGGAATAGGCATAGGAAAAACACCATGGGCCATTGTAATAATCCAAGCTAGAACTAACGGAAACCTGAGCAAAGAGTGTGTTGCAGAAGACAAAGAAAATAAATAAATATGCAGCAATAAAACGGCAAGTTTTGGTGACTGTTAGGAGGAGTGGAATTAAGGATGAAAAATGACGCTGACAGTTTGAAAGGATTGAGAATATACATCCCCAAAATGTGTCACTTTACTACGTGGATTATTTTGGGCTGAAGGTGCTCAAGACTTAACAGATTCAAGAAAAACTTTCACTTCTCCCTTACCTACCTAAAAGAGTGTAGGTAGGGGGTCTGGTCCAGGATAAAAAAGCTATTATCAGAAAGAACTTTTATCTGTATGGCAGGACAAACATCTCATTACCAAACATACGCACATCTTAATTTCTTGTGAGTTATCATTCTCCCCTTTGAAGCCTCAGATCCTATCCCATTCCTTGGCTCAAGATATCATATAAGTCAGTATAAAGTGTCTGACTTGTCCTTGGTTCTCATATTCTTACTAGAGGCCTAATGCACAAATTTGTGCAAGAGTAGGCCTTTCTTCTCCCGGCTGCTGGGACCGGCTCCCCTCAACCCCCCAGGGGACTTGGGCTTCCCTCACAGAGGGAGGCCCCGCCCATCGGACACAGCCTACCTGTCAATGGCCTGGGCCTCCCCCTTTGGGGTGATGGCAGGCCCCTGACCAATCACATTGCACCCTCCTTGGCTGGCCTGGTGCCAGTTGGTGTCATAGCATGGTCCTGGATGGTCATCCAGATGGTTGTCCAGGTGGTTGTTCTGCTGTTCAGCCATTCAGTTGATTTGCATAATTTGTTTTTATTATATAGGATTATGTAGGATGAGATCTCATGCATCTCTTTTTCTCTTGTTAATCTCTTATGTTAGTTATTATTAAACCAACCAAAGAACCTCAAAGGGTAGAAGAAAAACTTTTCTTCCCCCACAATTTCAACTCACTGTTTATATAATAAGAATGTAAGAAACTTTTTAAAAATTAATGGTTTACTTTGAGATGAATTTAGAATTGCAGAAGAGTTGCAAAAATAGTACAGTTTCTGTGTTCCTTCATGTAGTTTCCCCTAAGTAACATCTTACTAGTACATAACCATAGAGCAATTATAAAAATTAGGAAATTTACATTGTTGCAATACTGCTAATTCAACCATACCATTCAAAAATGTATATAACTGATGCTCAATTTCACTTAATTATTTGAATAAATATCTCTCTGCTCCCATTATATTATTTTTGTTTGCCTTTAAATAAACCGACTCTAGACATAAGATATCAATTTGCTATTGATTGGAATTTACTGAAGAATTCTGCATTTTAAAAATCTCAAGCCAAGAGGAGGATACCATAGTGATTGTTTTTTTTTTAATCCTGTAATTTAATGTATTCCAGCTATTACATTTGATTGCATGTCAGCAATGTGAATACTATAACCTAATTTTAGTTTAAATCAAATACATCTTTTCAACAACTTGATAATTTGTTGAAAGATTTATTTCAGATTTTGCTTCCAGCCAAGAAGGAAGTAGCAATGACCAAGCTTCTGACTGAAAAAAACAAGAACTAGAACATTGGTTCTCAAGGCCTTGTACTTCAGAAGGGAAACCAATCCTCCACCTCAGCTGCCTGCCCACACACACTGATCCTGGTATTGGCAGACAGAGCAGGGAGCTGATTTTCCATCACCTGCCTGGAAGATGCCGATGGTGTTCATGTTCCCCCACTAGGATCGTATCAGTGGGGTCTGGTGGCCAGCTAGCCTCCATGCCCCACTCAGAAACAAATAGATTTAAGGAGGCAGTGGAGACATAGCTGATCATCACTAGAATTCATATCCCTCTCCTTGATGTTAGCAGGGCAATAAGCCTTCACTTCACTCGGCGTCAATAAAATAAAACAAGATGCTGCAAGTAAATACTAATAAGTATTCTACTTTCTCCCCACCCTGGTGTCACTGAGGCCTAGTGGGAGCACTGAATTTCCATATCCACAGGACAGCAATGACACTGAAAGAAGAGATTTGAAGCAAACCTGGTTGCACCCTGTTTCTCACACAGCCCCCCACCCACAGCATGGGTTTCAGACTTAGCGGGTTGCTGAGTAGCCATCCCAGAAAGAACCAGGAGGTAGAGAAGGTGAGTTGATAACACTCTGCTTGCCCCACCTTCCTTCTCCTGGAGCCTGGGGGACCCAGTGAGGAGTTGAGTTTTTGCCTCCCACCTGCAGCAATAAAGCTGTCTGGACTTGAGCTCTTTACTTCCCACCTTTGTGGTGGCAGGCAAGATCAGTGGAAAGCAGATCTTACCCCTCCACTTGGAGTTAATGAGGTGATGAGAATAGGTACCTTGTTTTTAGTGGAAAGTGTCAGCAGGGTCAAGGAAAACTCAACTTCCCTCCTAGCAATCTACAATGTGGCTGTGTGCGTTTGAGCCCACAGGTGCACTAATGCCAGCAGGGCACACTGGGAAGGCGAACATACACACCTAACTGTCCTAGCCTTACACCTCACCAGGGCATGCCTACTTTCAAAAGTTGAATAAGATTGACAGTCATATAGTATAAAGTCAAACATATCTAGAATATTTAGTAAAAAAATATTCCTCATACTAAGAATTAGGAACATTACAAAATGAAGAAAACATAACAAACAGATGCCAACATTGAGATGAATCAGATACTGACATTATCCAGTAAGATTTCTAAAAAAGTGCTTCAACAAAATTGACAGGAGCATTTATATAGAAAACATATTAGAGTATATCACATTGACCCTTGTTTGAATAAAAATGTTTTCTCAATTCTGCACATGAATTTTACTGTGTTCTTATATATTTTTTTGAATTTTTGCTTTCATAGAATGCTTCTAAAGTTCGTCATGACATAAACTGTTTGCTGTTGCTTTTTGAAAGATCCACTTAGGGAAATTCTCTGCCATCACTACTTTGTTGGGTATTTTTTTTTTGAATCATAAATAAACATTTTTGCATTCTGATAAAGAAAAGTACTTTAACAAACAATTACAAATTCTTTTGAGCCAATAAAAAATTAAAAATATCAGCAAATAAATAGAAGTTATAAAAAAAGGTCAAATAGAAATTACAGAACTGGAAAATCCAGTAACTGAAAAATGTTGCTGAAAAGATTCAAGACTAGAATGAAGACAATAGGGGACAGAACCAGTGGGTGAATAGAATTACCCAATCTGGACTACAGAAAAAGGATAGCCTGGGAGAAAAAGGGTGATCTATGGGTTAATTTCAAAAGTGATAACATTCATATCATTGTAGTCTCAAGGAAGAGGAGAGTACTTGAAGTATTTCCAAAAGTACTGAATTAGTAATAACTGAAAACTTCCCAAATTTGAGGATAGACCTAAACTTAAAAAGCTGAGCATCGCCCAGCAGCATGGCTCAGAGGTTGGGCATCTACCTATGAACCACGAGGTTACAGTTTGATTCCTGTCAGGGCACCTGCCTGGGCTAGATTCTCCAGTAGGGGGTGTGCAGGCAGCCAATCAAGGATTCTCTCTCATTATTGATGTTTCTATCTCTCTCTGTCCCTCTCTCTTCCTCTCTGAAATCAATAAAAATATATTAAAGAAAAGCTAAGCAAACATTGACACTTGTCTACCATAATAAATATCTATGTATATTATAATACCTGGAACAACCACCAGAAAAACCTTAATGTAACATATTCTAATACACTATAAAAAAATCAAGATGTGGCCCTAACTGGTTTGACTCGGTGGATAGAGTGTTGGCCTTCGGACTGAAGGGTCCCAGGTTTGATTCTGGTCAAGGGCATGTACCTTTGTTGCAAGCACATCCCCAGTGGAGGGAGTGCAGGAGGCAGCTGATTGATGTTTCTCTCTCGTCAATGTTTCTAATTCTCTATTCCTCTCCCTTCCTCTCTGTAAAAAATCAATAAAATATATTTAAAAAATCAAGATATGACAATGGAAATGTTTAATCTTGATGGTACCAATGTCAATATCTTGATTGTGATATTGTGTTGTAGTTTTGTAAGATGTTATCAGAAAAATTTGAGTACGCAGCATCTCTTTGTATTAGTTCTTACAACTGTATGTGAATTAGTAGTTATTTCAAAATAACAATTTAATTAAAAATGTACAACCACAGTGAGATAACACCATATACCTATTAGAGTGTCTAAAATTAAAAAGACTGATCATGCTGAGTGTTGGCAATGATTTAGAGGAGCCAGAAATCTCATAATGCTGGCCAGAATATAAAATTATGCAAAACAGTTTGTTCACTTGCTAAAAAAAAAAAGATTTAACTGTACATCTGACATATAACTTAGCCATTCAATCCTATATAATAAAAGGTTAATATGCAAATTGTCCCCTCAACCAGGAGTTCAAACGGGAGCTCGACCAAGGGGTGGGGCTGGCCAGCCAACCACCTGCAGCTCCCCCTCCCCCTGCCGGCCCCACCCCCCGCCACCTCCCCCCCAATCAGGGGCAGGACTGACCCAAAAACCACCCACAGCCCTACCTTCCAGCCAGCTGGCATGAATTCGTGCACTGGGCCTCTAGTACATATATATTTACTTAAGCTCACAGACATATGAAGGTTTGTTTAAGAATGTTGATAGTAGTTTCATTTTTCTAAAACTCAGAGCAGTCCAGATGTCTTTCAACAGGTAAAAGGATAAACTTATTTTGGAATATTCACACAATGGAATACGCTCAGCAGTAAAAGAGAATGTACTATCAATGTACAAAATAAGATAGATAAATCAAAATGATTAGACTAAGAGAATGAACAATACAGTACACACTATACGATTTCATTTATATAAAACCTGAGGAAATGCAAAATAGTATATAGTGACAAGAAGCAGATTAGTGTTGCCTGGGTACAGGAAGGAGCAGGATATAGGAAGAGGTATCACAAAGAACACAAGGAAACTTTGGTGGTGAAGGTATTGATGAATGTATTCACTGCCTTGATTGTGATGATGGTTTTTCAGGGATATATACGGATTGGGCAAAAGTAAGTTTACAGTTATTGGTATGGAAAAAATACAATAATTAATAAATAATAATACAAGAATAAACTCTGTAGCTCATGTACTCACAACTGTAAACCCACTTTTGTACCACCCTGTATGTGTTAAAACTTATTAAATTATAAGTAAATATTTTTACTTTATTATTTTAAATTTACCTCAATAAAATTAAAAAAAAAAAAACCCGGAGAACTCTTTGCTTTGGGTTACTTATGAGTTAAAAAAGAAAAGGTGGTCGGGGAACAAAGTTGAACAGATTATATGTCATTGTGTTCAGTGCACAGTTGAGAAAGTTGGACTCCTGAGTTCTGGAGGGGAAATTGCTTATCAGTGTTTCGAACATCAGAAGAAACACTCCCAGATGGGAAGCCAGAATTCCCCCTCCTCTTTCTGTCCACAAAGAGTTTTATACTCTGTGCCCAAGATGATATATCTGTAGCATTAAAATATAAAGGCATTAATTTTACATGGTGTTACCATTTGCCATGATAAATAGTGAGTAGATTAAATCAAAGATAAACTCAGGACATCTAAAACATTTTATCTAACTAAGAACATGACTTCAGTTTAAGAGCCACATTTTCTTTTCTGATAATGTAAAATATTATATGACCATGAGTGAAAACCTAAGACAATTGTTAAACATTTAGAACTATTATGATTTCAAAGTCTGAAGGGATAATGCCTCCTACATTTACTGAAGGTCTCTTATATGATAGGTTTTTGCTAGAAACATTATGTATACTATTTTATTTGATCCGCACAGGTCTGAAGTAGATCTTATTTACTTTAAAGAGCTGAGGACAAGGCAGATTAAGAAATTAACTCAAACCCTGACTGGTTTGGCTCAGTGGATAGAGCATCGGCCTGTGGATTCAAGGGTCCCAGGTTTGATTCTGGTCAAGGGCATGTACCTCGGTTGCGGGCACGTCCCCAGTAAGGGGTGTGCAGGAGGCAGCTGGTTAATGTTTCTCTCTCATCGATGTTTCTAACTCTCTATCCCTCTCCCTTCCTCTCTGTAAAAAAATCAATAAAATATATATTTTTTAAAAGAAATTAAGTCAACTAAAGATAGACAGGTTTTTTTGAGGCAGTGTTTTGTTTTTTGTTTGTTTGTTTTTTCATAATTTATCCTGCCAATAGATTTTTATCTTGCCAATAGTTTTCTGTTAATTATGCCTATACTATAAGTAGATAGTTCACAGAACATGTATCCATAGCCAATTTAAATGTTTATTTATTCAGTAATAATATCTGTGATTTCTCTTAATTAAACCTGCAACAATTAATAAAGGGAAGCTTCACTAAAATGGATTTGGGAGGTCAGAAGGGGGTTACTGTCACACAGTACCACTCTATGTCAATTATAGGAACTGTTATCAATTACAGTCCCCAACAGAAGAATCACCAACAAGAAAGAATCATCAATTATAGACCACAACAAGAAAAGAAGTATGTATATTTCATTTTCTATAAGAAACACATTACTCCAGAAACTCAGCCAATGAGAAATCATCATCTCCCAAAACGCTCACTTTTCTCTGATGGCTTTTTTTTTTTTTTTCAAAACAACCTCTCCCTGCTTCCTCCTTTTTCTCCACAAAATAATGTTCCTTTCCTTTGTTATTTGGACTTGCTCTGGCTTTTGCTATAGAGCGCTCATCTGGAATTTCAATTCTTTGCTGTCCCTAAATAAACCCCTTTTTGCTGGCAAAATTGTTGCCTATTTTATTTTTAAAGTCAACAAAGCATATTTAATATATACCCAAACTTATTTAACCACCTCTTATATATAAAAAGTAAAGTAATAGTTTCAACAGTAATTTTTACAAAACAGTCATGAAAACATTGAAATGACACAGAAGTTAAGTTAAAATGAAATTTGTCTTCCTTTCACATTTTAAACATTTAACTTTATAAGTCCTCAAAATGTAGAGGATAAATAGAAAATCATGCAAATGAAAGGAATCATCAAACTCTAAGTCTTTCTCTCTCTCTGTCTCTTTCTGTTTCACACACACGCGCGCACACACACACACACAAGTATAATGGAAAAGAAAAGGAAGCCAACTCCTTGAAATTATCAATTGTCACATGATTTTTGAGAAAGAAGGAGAGGTCAGGGTTTGTGCCTCTCACACACCACAGTTCACTTCTGCGGAGAGTCCTTTGAGATTCCCTAATGCAGGAAAACCCTGTTTAGGTTGGAATCTTGTCTTTGTAGCCATAAAAAAGCAGGAAGTATCTCAAATCATTTTTAAAGCTTTACCTCAAAAACCAACATTTTAAAGCCACAAAAAAATAGCCTTAGGGAACCGAGTATTTTTACAGCTCCCCTGGGCTTTATGATACCATTAGAAAGATTTTATTACAAATATTTCTTTCTAAAACCAAAACAAAACCACCACCTGCAGTGGGTTCCTGTGATATCTGGATTTTCTCTCAAACTGAAATTGAATCAAGAATGCTATCTTGAATACCACACAAACCTGCAAAAAAATGGAAAAATTGTATTCCTTCTAACTAATTTGAATTTTGAAATTGTTCTGACCAAATCTGATCTTTCTTATTTCAGTATTAACTAGAGGTCTGGCCCATGAAATCCGTGCACTAGTGTGTGTGTGTGTGTGTGTGTGTGTGTGTGTGTGTCTGTCTGTCTGTCTGTCTATGTGTCCCTCAGCCTGGCATGGGCCCTCGGGGTATGTCCGGCTGCCAGTTTAGGCCCTTGGGGATGTCAGGCCTAAACTGGCAGTCAGACATCCCTCTCACAATCTGGGATGCTGCATGCACCAGTGACCATACCTTTCATACAGGTGAAAGGCATCTTGCTGTTGCAGGGGTAACTACATTTTTTTTGCCCTGATTATAAAAAGTAGTACATAACATGATCCTTCTGAGACAGCAGTACCATTTTCCCCATCTTATGGCTGGAAAAACTGAAGCAGAGAGAAGTTAAGTAATTGGCTTTGTCACACAGTTATAAGTGTCAGAATCAGGGCTGACCACAAAATGTGCAAGCCAGAGTCCATGCATGTCAGTGCTGCATCATCCTGTTTTTTCATTGTTAGAGTAGCCTTGCCAGGTTTTAATTTTTAAAACTAAGAGACTGTTATATAGGGTGGGGTCCCTAGGCCTGGCCCATGATCAGGTCCACTTGTGTGAGAACCGGCAGGTGGGGCGATCAGGGGACCACTGCTGGCACCCGCCTTGCTGGGAGCCTGGTGCCACCCATTAACCAATCGCTGCCACCAGTCTCCTCCCTTTTGGGGGACAGATGCTTAACCTGTGTTGAGTGTTTGCCCATTGGTGGTCAATGCACATCATAATGACCAGTCTTTCTGCCATTTGGTCCATTTGCATATTAGGGTTTTATTATATAGGATTGATAATCAACATACAATACAACATGTGTATATTTGATTACAGGGCACTGTGGAATTAGAAAACCCTAAACAACAGAGTAAGGTGTAAGAATGAATAAGAAAACTTCCTTTGAGGAATTGATAGGTGATTCTTAATAAATAAGAGTAGCTACATTCCCAAAGGAAAAAAAATAATTCAAGTGGTGGGGAGGAGCAGTACATGGAAGGCAAGATATTTGTTTAGGGAATTGGAGGTATGTATCTGACGGGGGAGTGAATGTAGGGGTAGGTGAGGACAACAGGAGATGTATGCAGCAATATTTTGAAGACAGTTAAATTGTTGTTCATTGAAAGTCTTATAGTAGAAAATTAACTTGATCACTGTATGTTTTTAAAAAAATTGAGGAGAAGATTGGAGACAGAGAGGCCAGACAAGTTCTGAAAATATCTCAAGACAGATTGAGTGTTGGGTTTTGCAAATGGAGAGAAGGAAATGCGTTTATATGCAGAAATCACACCACTTCATGACTAGAAAAGAGCAGAAGAAGAGAAGCAAGCAGTGGGGAATATTCCCTGGGTAACTGACTATAAGTAGGTGAATATCACTGCTTAGATGGAGACACATTTTCAAGAAGGTTTTGTGGAGAGGTTAAGGGGCTAAATCTTGGACATTTTGAGCTTGATGTGCCTGTGAGAATATAAGAAAATGTCTGGTAGGTACTCAATACTGTTTATGGTATAATAGGAAAATTGATAAATTGTTGAAAATAAGAAAAACAAAACAGACATACTCTTGTGGACTCTTCCTATATATGGAAAAACTGAGAGCAAACAATTATAAAAATTAGACTTAATTAGAGCCATGTAAAAATTAGATTTAATTAGAGCCATGTTGGTGTTGCATAGTGTGGTAGAGTATGTTCTCACAGGTGGATCTGACCCTGCCTAAGGCCTGCCTCTCAGGACTCTCTACAGTGACAGTTATACTTAGTTTGGCCCTGGAGAGGAGTGAAAGTTGGTAAGGCCATGAAGGCTGTGGGGCTAGCATTGCCTGCAGCACAGGAAGCACAGAAGTGCTTCATTTACATTTATGAAATAAAGCAGAGAGGCTAATCACCTTGTCCTTATCAAAACAGAAACAAAGTTTTATGAGTTATAAAAAAGCTTTGAGGGATTTTAATAAGGAAGTGATCTAATAGAGAGGTCTAGAGCTCAAGCATATTAATTAATAGTCCAAAGTCATGGTTAAATGTGGAGGGTTAGATTGTTAGGAAATATTTCCATGAGAGTAGGATAAGATTCTCTTTTTTTGTCAGAAAGTAAAAAGATCATCTAAATTGTTTTGAGATGGAATGTTATAAAATCCATTCAAGGGCAATAAATAAAAAATAAACTAATCCTATCTGATAAAGAGGGAATATGCTAATTGACTGCCCTGCCCTCAAAGATGGTGGTGCCCACAGCCACAAGATGGCTGGCAGAGGAGAGCAGTTGAGGGTGCCTGGGCTTCCGGGGGAGGGCAGTTGGGGGTGACCAGGTCAGCAGGGGAGGGCAGTTGGGGGCGATCGGGCCAGCAGGGGATCAGTTAGGCTTTGATCAGGCTGTCAGGGAGTGATTAGGGAGTGATCAGGCTGGGAGGCAGAAGCGGTTAGGGGCAATCAGGCAGGCAGGCAGGTGAGCAATTAGGAGCCACCAGGATTGTGAGAGGGATGTCCAACTGCTGGTTTAGGCCTGATTCCACAGGGATAGTCAGACATCCCTCGAAGGGTCCCAGATTGGAGAGGGTGCAGGCTGGGCTGAGAGACACCCCTGCGTCTGTGCGTGAATTTCATGCACCAGGCCACTAGTCTACTCTAATAAAAGAGTAATACGGAAATTTACCATCACTGTGAGACACCTAAGCCATGTCCACCAGCCAAGCCATGCCCACCAGCCAAGCCATGCCCACCAGCCAATAAGAGCACCTGTATGCAAATTAACCCAGCCAAGATGGATACCAGCAGCCACGGAGTGAGCAGCAGCGGGTGTGGCCCATTGGGGTGTGGTGTGAATCTGTGCGACCTGGACAAGATCCCTGAGACCCTGGAGTTCTTCGAGCTGCTGGGACCAGACTATGGGGCTGGCTCTGAGGCAGGCATCTTGCTCCCTGCGGAGCCTCAGGATGGGTTCGCCACCAGTGCCATGGTCCTGCGGGGGGCCCCGAAGAGATGGAGCCTGGGCTCTTTGAGCCACCGGCAGCGATGGGGGGAAGCCTATCGCACCCCAAGCCCTGGAGTGCCCTGGGCTGTCCCACGACCAAGAAGCCGTCCCTAGCGGCCCCCTGCAGTGGCTTGAATTTGACCGAGCCTTTGTACCTCCTGTACCCCGCCGCAGTGAACTCCCTAGGTGGGGAGGATGGGCTGGACTCCTTGGCCTCTTTCGGCCCCTTTTTCTCAGACTGCGTCCTGCCACCGCACCAGGTGTCCTACGGTCTCTGTGCAGGCTATAGGTGCACCACTTACTCCAGCCTCTGGAGACCCCATGGCGTTTGGGAAGGGGACCTGGGGGAGGAGGGAGCACCCCGGGGCTGATGCGATGTACCCTCCCTCCCATGAGAGATTGCTGTGGACACTCCAGGTCTCTCCCCTGGAGATAAAAGGACAATGGGAAAATGCACGTGGAGATGAAACGGGATTAAAAGTTTCAACTAATAAAAGAAACATGAAAAAGAAATGAAGAGGATCTGGGCATTGTTTTAATCACAATCTCAAGTGTTAAAAAAAAAGAGAGAGAGAGAGAGAAAAGCCATTGTCAGGTTCTAACTGGGACAGATGAGCCAAGGCACCAAGACAGGGCTTGGGTAAAGGGGTGGGGATGGCAGAAGGGGCACGAGGTGGCTTCCGTAGCCACCTATCCCCACTCCAGCTTTCCAGCAAAAGGCCAGGTATGTTAGTGTAATTGCCCCTTCCAAGTAGTGCCCTAGTCCTCTCCCTCCCTCTCCTGAGTGCAGCATGAAGTAAAGCCCATAGTGAAGAGATTGGAGTGGAGGTTTACAGTTATGGGTTTGGGATGGCTTTCTGTGCGGTCTCTTTACCTCATTAGAGTTACTAAGGACGGGAGGCCGTGGTCCTCCGCTGACCTTTGTGCTGGTCCTTGAGGGCAAGTCTTTTCTCTGTCACTCTTCCTCTTAAGCTTTTCTGCTCTCTTTTCCATATCTTTATCTTTCTTTTCCACTCAAATCAGCGCCCTTGCTCTCTTTCCTTCTCTTTCTTTCTCTGGCTTCTCATGGCTCTCTGATGATTTTGTTTCTCTCAGCTTTTCTTGCAAACTCTGATATAAGAGGCTTAAGTTGGGCAAGCCTGGGATCCATTTCTCTCCTTTCCTTCTTCCATTCTTCAACCACTTTGAGAGGGGAATCCGGGGTAAGTTATAACCTCTTTGCATCCAAATTTCCTTATCAGGGAGGGTGAGGATAGCACTGTATCTCCACTTCTCACTTCAGTTTGCTGGAAAGCTCGGAGAGGAAAAACACAACGCCTTGAAGCGCTGCAGTGTTTGATTGGATTTGCAGGCTTATGGGGAAGCCATTAGAATTCCAAGTCTCTTGCTCTTTTTTGGCCCATCTATTTTCCTGGTGACTGCTTTTTCTTTATAAGCTGTGCACCCTCCCTCCCTCTCTCCTCCTGCTCCATTACTCCCTGTTCCTTTTCCCTCCGTGCTGCCTCACTCCCTCTACCCACACTCTCCCCCAGTGGAAAGAATGGTGAAGGGTGTGAAGTTCCCTAAAGAGCAGGTTTATGAATGGAATCTGAAGGGGCCCTGGAGTGAGGAGACTGATCTGTTATCTGAGAGAGATTTGAGGAAAGCCAGAAATGTTTTACCCAGCCAAGTAGTGTACACACAGCATGATCAGGATGGCGGAGGGGCAGAGGAGGAAAGACTGGGTGGAAAGTGAGCAGCTGGAGTGGAAAGGGGGAAGCCCTTCAGTTCTGCAGACCTGACTATGAAAATGCAAACTGCCTGCCCTAGGCCGGCTGGGCCTCTGCTCATGGCAACAAAGTTTCAATTATAGAAGCCACGGAGCTGAAGCAAACAGGAGGCCAGCTATGGAGGAAACTGCCTGCCTAGGCCAACTGAGCCTCTGCTAATGGCAACAAAGTTTCAATTATAGAAGATAAATAAACCCCAGAAATCTGATTCCAGCCAGCCTTCACTGGGACGTTGGGTCAATGGGAGCTGTGAGCAGCCTAAAAATGGCCCTCAGCCCTTCATCCAGGCTACCCAGGCACCCCAGTAGAGACCTGAGACCTGAAGGAACTGTGGGCAGCCTGAAAATGGCCCGCAGCCCCTCACCCAGACTGGCCACACCCCCATGGGGTGAGGGTCTCCACTGGGGGGCTTGGCCAGCCTGCAAACAGCCCTCAGCCTCTCACCCAGGCTGGCCAGGCATGCCGGCAGGTGGACATCCCCAGAGGGGTCCCAGACTGCGAGAGGGGACAGGTCAGGCTGAGGGACCCCCCCCACACCTAAGTGCACAAATTTTTGTGCACTGGGTCCCTAGTATTTATATAAAAGCCTAAGTTACCAGCTGACCAGCCAACCACTAAGGAAAAGATGCTCTGACCAGTAGCTCTGATGCGCACTGACCACTAGGGGGTTGATGCTCAACACAGGAGCTGCTGAGATGCGGTGACTTGGCAGCTGCAGTTCTCCGGTGATGCACCCAGGACCAGAGAGGAGGGAGCCCAATTCCAGGTGCATAACCTGAGAATCACCCTTTTGCAATTCAGGACCCCTCAGGGGATGTTGGAGATCTGGTTTAAGCCCTATATCTGCAGGCCAGGCTGAGGGACCCCACCAGTGAACGAATCTATGCACTGGACCTCTAGTATGACTCCATGGGTAACATGGCTTCATTACCATGACTAATTTCTTATCTATACATACATACCTTCTAAGATAGTTTTAAGACATAATCTTTCAGGTGAGATAATTTTAATTTGATCTAAATAAATATCCTATTTTCCACTTTTCAAGAGGCATGGGCACTTATGGTTTCATCTGTTATTCTATTAATTCATTGCTACACAACCTTTCTCTTCCAAGAGAGTTTTTAAGCACTGACACTGTGGGATAATGACCATTAATGGAATTCTGAATGAGAGATAAAATAGTCATCATACGCACACTTTCTGCTAATTGCTATTATTTATGCTGTTCACCCAAATACATTCATGTGGGTCCTAGAAATACTCTGTAGCTTAAATAACACCCAGGCTGGGATTGTTCTATTAATAAAATCTGTCAGGAACATGTCAGAAGGGCTCATATAAATGTAGTTTTTTTCTAATACAATGACCTAATATGTTCCTATTACAAGTCTTCCTATTATTTAAACAGCTGACCTGGCAGCTTTAAGACTCTTTAAAAGTTAATAGTGAAGTTTTAGTGAGACTTTTAAGTCCATATGTGTTTTAATGGATGTTTTAATTACAGTGTTTTATACTTGTTCTTATATGTGTCTAGAATTATGTGTTTATAACTATCCATGTAAGTTACATTACTGTAAATCTTTATGGTTAACTTTGTGTAATTGAAACAGTATTATATTTCACTTTTATTATTTTTCAGGATGTCAGTAATGCTTTCAGTTGTACAATACACAGTATTTTCACATCTTTCTAAGTGCACATGAAGAGTCTTTCCAAACACTATGAGAGAAGTGACTTGCCAAGTTCTTTTAAATAAAAATGGTCACTTCCCTTCTCTTTCTTTTGTGAACTTGTGCTTTCCTTCTGTTATACTTTGGCTTGAAAGAGAAGAAAATAAGAAATCTATTTTAGAAATGTTTCAGCCATTTTATCTGAGTTTCTCAACAAATACTCATTCAGCATCTACTGCATATAAAGCTATATTTTCATATTTTATTATATTAACAAAAGTATTTTCAACTAAGGGTGATTTATATACTTTCTTAAAAATAATTTTTAGATGTAGACTTAGTGAGCATATGTAATCATACCATTTAAAGCTTATGGGATATCAATATGCAATTTTTACTTTATTTCTCCCTTCATCTCTTTCCTTTTTCTCTCCTTTATTCTTCCTGTTCCCTGTCTTTCTTTCTACTTTATTTCTTCCTTTACTTTCTTCCTCCAGTCATTTTCTTCCTTCTCAGCTTAACATATCAGTTAACAAAATTGACATTCTTTTTTTAAGATGTATTTTTTCATATATTTAGAGATGAAATCAGACTTTGATTCAACCTTCAGAAAATTTGAACCCTATTATCACTAGCGAGTAATAAGTAGAATAGAGTTTTAGCATCAGGACATATAAAATAATATGTATTTTAATAAGATATGCTCAGTCTATGAATTTTGATCATGATGCTCACTATTAAAGACTTTATAAGTGGTGATCTGATGTTAGTATAATCATAGAATGCATGCATGGTGAAAGTAGTAAAAAAGTCACTTCAAATGTTTTAACTACATATAACTAAGTACTATAAGTGCATTCAATCAGTTGCTACATTATAAAATTGTATGAAGTATGTTATTACATATGCATAAAATGTGAATTGTGACTTTTTAATCATATAAGTCAAGGGCTAGGAACAATTTCTCATATACGAAGAAACCAAAAACTCTGATGATGGAGAAGATGAAACAAGTTTATTAGATGTTGAAAGAACTCAACATACATTTGTAACCTGATTTGTAGACTATGAAAAAGTAAAATATTATGAATGTGTTCAAATTACCTTAAGTGCACTTGAAATATAGTGATTGAGATTGAAATCCTGATATAATTGAAACCAGAGATGCATTTAGTTGGATTTAACATTTGGTAAGAGAATTTTTTAAAAGAACAAATCAGGTTTCTTATAACAAAGATATATAACTACAATTCTACTGACAACATCAGGCTCTGGGTTCCATTTCCTGGGAAATGATGTAACTATTATACAATAGTAGTGCCAAGGGAAAGGAGTCAGTGGAGGGTGCTGGACAATGTTGATGAAGAAGGTGCTAACTTAAACCTTATCAGCTTCTCAGGATTGTTTGGCCTGTTTTTCTGGTTCCTTCCTCAGGAAACTGAGGTGTGCATACTGCTTCTAAGATGAATGAATCATCACTAAACTGCTTGGGCATGGTAGGGAAGGAACCTACGTCAGGAAATCTGGTATACTTAATGGCATTTCTGCATGTCTATGGTTGGTAAGCCCAGTAGATTTGTATCTACACATATTGAGAGAGGTTAGGTGGGTCAATTACCTTTTTTTCTGAATAGTGACCACATACTGTGTACCTAACCTTGGTCAGTCAGGTGTCTTACACATATAAGCCACTCATGAAAGAATGGACAAACATATATATATTAGGGGCCTGGTGCATGAATTTATCACCAATGGAGCCCCTCAGCCTGGCCTACTGTATCTCTGAAACCAGCTTTCCGACATCCCCTGAGGGGTCCCAGATTGTGAGAGGGCACAAAAATTCATCTTAGTCCTGGAAAGATAGCTCAAGCATTTTTCCATCACTTTGTTAGCAATAATACCATTTATGAGGTAAACCTAACCAGATTCTTTAGAAATTTAAAGTAATTTTTCAGCTGAAATGATCATTTTTAAGAAAGGAAATAATCTCAACATCATATTATATTTATTTATTTATTTATTAAATTCTTCATTGTTTAAAGTATTAAATAAGTCTCCTTTTGGCCCCATTGACCTCTCCCCAGCTGCTCCCAACTCCAAGAGCATGCCCACATCTCCTTCCCCCAATCTGTGTTCATTGGTTATGCTCATATGCATGCATATAAGTTCTTTGGTTGATCTCTTACCCCCTCACTACTATCAAGAGTTATTAGAAAAAAGAAACTTCCCTCCCTTGATTCCTTAGCTGGCAGGATAGAAACTGCCAGGGATTGGGAACTGCCAGGGATTCTGGAAAGAAAGGATCTACCTGAAAATTAGGATATATGGAGAAAAGTAGAACCATGATGCAGGGATGGGGGTGAAGGTGGGAGAAAGAGTGCAAATATAAAAACAAAGAAGAGAGTGCTGATATCTTTTGAGTTCCTGGACCTATCCATACTTGAAGATAAATTTTAGGACTTGAGTTTTATGAAATTAATCAGACGCACTCTTTTCTGTACTTGAATCTATTTGATTATCCTATCTAATAAAAGAGTAATATGCAAATTAGATGTCACTCCATCACAAAGATGGCCACCCCCATAGACACAAGATGGCAGCGCCCATAGCCACATCCTATCTAATGAAAGAGTAATATGCAAATTAAGTGCATTCCTTCACAAAGATGGCTCCCCCATGGCCACAAGATGGTGGTGCCTGGTCTGGCTCAGCCCTGCCACTGAAGTGGTCAGACCTGTTAGCCAGGCAGGTGGCAAGGGAGGCAGGGGGCCTGAGGGGCAGAACATGCAATAAGAGGGGTCTGGTGGTCCCCTGCCCAGGCCAGAGGCCTTAGCCAGAGGCCTCCGGCATGGACAAGGGAGGAGCTGGTGATCAGAGGGGCCAGGGGCAGAGCCAGTGATCAGAGGGGTATGAGGGGTCCTACCCAGGCATGAGGCCTGGGCCAGAGGCCTCAGGCCTGGACAAGAGCAAGGCGAGAAATCACAGGGGCCTGGGCAGGGGCAGATCTGGCAAAGCAGAAGTCTGAGAGTCTTCTGCCCAGCCTGTAGCCTTGGCCACAGGCTGTAGTGGGGCAAAGGCAGAGCCCATGATTGGAGGGGTCTGGGGGTCCCCTGTCCAGGCCTGCAGCCTTGACCAAATGCTGCCAGTGGGACAAAGGCAGAGCCAGCGATGGCAGGGGGCAGGATCAGAGCCCATGATTGCAGAGGCCTAGGCTCTGTGAAGCCAGCAATTGGAAGGGTTTAGGAGTCCCCTGCTCAAGCCTGCAGCCTCAGCCAGAGCTTACAGGCTTGGGCAGGGGTGGAACTGGGATTGGAGGGGCAGGGGTGGAGCTGGCCATCGTAATGAACTTCAGAGAAAATACCTTTTCTTACCACTCATTGGCTAAACTCCCTGTATGCCACTGGTAATATTCTTAGTAACTTGGGTAATAAGAATCCCTAAAGGTGATCTAGGGTTGATCCACCACATTCTTGGAGAAAAAAAAATGAAGGTCCACTGCTGGAGGGCTAAGAAATGGCATATCTTGCCCTAGCCGGTTTGGCTCAGTGCATAATGCCTCAGCCTGATGACTTCAGGGTCTGGGTTCAATTGTGACCAAGGGTGGGTACCTAGGTTGCAGGATCCTCCCTGGCTGAAGCCCAAGTCAGGGCATATGCACAGGAAACCAATCAAAGTGTTCCTCTCACTTCATGTTTCTCTCTGTTTTTTCCTTCTCTTCCACATTCTTTAAAAATCAATTGAAACATATCCTCAGGTGAGGATAAAAAAGAAAGAAAGAAAGAAATGTCATATCCTATGAAAGACACATCTTGAAAATGCTTAAGGAAAGTTGTCATTTCTTCATGGTTAATGAACTGGAGTCCATGTTGATGAAAGCACCTTGGTGGCTGCGGTGATTGGCAGTGGCTGCAGCAGCGGGGTGATGGGGATGGTGGCTTCCCCTGGTTAGCCTTGTCGCCTCCCACAAAGGGAGGCCAGACTGTGGCTTAGGCCCACTCCCCAAGGGGAGCAGAGAGTGGGCCTAAGCTGTCAGTAGGACACCCCCTGAGGGCTCCCAATATGTGAGAGGGGGCTGGCTGGGCTGAGAAACCACCTCCCCCAGTGCACGAATTTCATGCACTGGGCCCCTAGTATAGGGAATATATTCCATAATTTGTAGTAACTATATATGGTTCCAGGTGGGTAATAGACTTATTGGGGGATCACTTGGTAAATTTTATAAATGTCAAACCACAATGTCATACACCTGTAATTGATATAAAATAATACTGAATATCAACTGTAATTAAAAAATTAGAAAAAGAAAAAATATAAACAAAAGAAATACATAATATTTGTTATGAAACCATAAAAATTTTAGAGATGAGGTACAGTGCAAAATGTTAAATGGCTAGAATAAAACTAAGCATTGGGTACACTTTTGATATGTTTTTACATTGTTATTCTTTCATTTACCTCTCCTTCCCTGAATAAGAATACTTAATAGAGAATAAAGTGATTTTTTGGGGAGTCTCTTCCTTCCATCTTTTACATTATTTCACATTTCCTTTCAAACTTTCCCTATCAACTTGTATAGTTAGGAATGCAGAGGTTCTTTTTAGTGGCAGCTGAAGAAGGAAGTAGGGTCATCACTCAGATGTTGTTTTCCTTTGGGTCAGTTGATAACTTTCCTATCTAACAAACAAATGGCAACTCTAGATCAGAAGGCTCCACATTGAACTCTAACACCCTAAATGGATGTGTTTCCTTTTTCCTGTTACAGAAGGGGAAATACCACTTCCTCACCCCTTCTGTTGAAAATACATGACTTGCTCCTTTCTCCCTGGGATTTGGGGAGAAGTTTGAGGGCAGAACAGATAGCTCATCTGTCTGGCCATATGGTTTTATACACTTAAATTAACATGGTATTTGACCACACTAAAAAAACCATTAAAGAGGAATTTGAATTCATTTCATCAGGGTCCAAGTTAGGAGATTTTTATCTAGAAAACACCTCCAAGTCCTAAATGACAAAAAAAAAAATTCTTCATACAAAAATAAGTGAATATATTTTTCTACTTCATATTAATACTCTTCTTTGCATGCTAATCTTATCTCTCACTTAATTATAAGATCTTAAGGTCAAGAACTCTTTCTTAACCATTTTTGAATCCTCAAAACAAAAGCTTATTTATTACAGAGTCTGGATTGCAAAACTGTATTGAATTGAATTATAAATATTACTCAAATAAGTCTACTTAGTAAATTATATGAATTTACTTGGCTTGGAATTATTGAGTAAGGAATTTAAGTGCATATTTAGGTAGATATTCTAAGATGACTGATATTCTTTATCTTAGTGTAAACCTTATAAGACTAATTATTTTTTAAGTTAATTCAAGATTATTAAGGTAGAGGAATTTAGGAACAGTGCAATGTATGCTTTGCACTCAGTGTGACATTAAGAAGAATGGAAAAGTGACCAACAGGAGGAAGTCAGAAAACATGAAGCACAATCTGGCAGAGACATCACTTTTCTGAGGTTGGAACATAAAGAATGAGTATAACACAGCTTTCACAAACACTTTGACTTAGGTTTGTGTTAATTTGCCTACTATTATCCAGAGATAATAGTAGGCAAATTATCACACACACACACACACACACACACACACACACACACACACACACCAAAAACAACAACAACAAAACAAAAACAAACCTGACCCCCTCAAAAAAAAATTACCCTACTTATTTTGTAGTCTGCCCATCTCAGTTTCTGCCATTTTCTTATCCTATGTTGGAATCATGTTTTCTGCCCATGGCTATTATCAAGTTATCCATTTATTATTTTACTAATTCATTTTCCCAATATATTTTAAGCACCCACATAGTTCATACATAGCAGTAGGTACGAGGGGTAGAATGATTAATAAGATGAGGTCACTGACCTCATAGACTCAGAGACAGGATTAGTTTTAATTAATAAAAGCCAAGATTAATTTTAATGCTCTGAGATGGTCTCTTTCCTATTTCAAAAGTAATTATACTTTTCATTCATCCAGAAATGTGAAAACTGATGACTCTTGCTTTTATGAGTGAGCTTCACAGTTCTGTAGATGTTGTGTTAGCCTTTAGCTCTAGACATCACGAATATTGTATAGAGATTCTTAGATTTTGGAGAACGTCTTATATATCATTTCCCCATTAATAGTTTTTAAACCCAAAAGACTTTGAAAACCAATAATATTGATTTCAGCATTCAAATATATTCTAAAAAATAAACTTAATAACAAGATCACTGAATAATTTGAATAGCTTGTTTTTCTTCTCTCTACTGTTTCTTCTTTTAAAATGTCTCAGATCTACACATGGGAATGAGGCCTTGGAAAATATGTTGGCAAGTTTTGAAAGTAACATATTTAGCGTCAGCTTTGTGGAGTTCTTCCTCTTTTGACAAGAGGCAGGTGTTTGGTTACAGAAACTGATTATCCTTGAAGTGGCTCTTAATGCCCTCCTGGTGACTTCGCTAAATTTTCTCAAAGCCTATCACAAGTTAGCTTTCTTAGTATAGGAATGGAGGAAATGATCCAACAGATTTCCTGAAAGTATAGTAGAAGGTATCTAGATGCTATCATTGGTCCTTAGTACCCACCTATCTGGTCATACAATCTGTTGTGCTCATGATTCAATCAGTTTAAGCTATGATATTCCCTAATCCAAAAGATGAATGAGAGAAATAATCCTATCTAACAAAGAGGAAATATGTAAATTGACCATCATGCTGACACAAAGATGGTAGCACCCACAGCGGAGGCGGGTTTTCCATAGTGCAAAGATGGTTGCATCTACAGTGGAGGCAGGGTTTCTGGAACACCAAATGGCTTCACCCACAGTGGAGGCTGAGTTCCCATAATCAGCAGGGACCTGAGGCTGTGTGGTGCTGGGCTGGAGCAGGGGACCTGAGGCTGCAGCCCTCACTCAGTGGGGCTTGGCGAGGAATCTCAAGGCACCCCCCCACCCCAGCCTGGGCTTGGGGACCTCAGGCTGCACCCCTCCAACCTGGTGCTGGGCCAGGGGATCTCAGGCTGCACCCCCACCCTGGCACTGGGCCGGAGGACCTCAGGCCCTGTGGGGTTTGGCAGGGCCTTGAGGCTGCACCCTCCACTCAATGCAGCCTCCACCTTAGGCTGCACCACCTACATGCAAGGCTTGACAAGGGCAAGATTTTGAGGCACTGCGGGTGGGCAGGGACTTGACTCTGGGTCCTGTGGCATGCCTCATACTTTGACAGGAGGAAGATTTTTATATACATTTTACTAGTTTTCTTTCATCTCTGACACTTTTATTACAGAGAAAGGGCAAATAGCAATATTAAAATATTTCCTCTAATTAATCCCTTTTTAATGTGCACAAATTTCATGCATGGGGCCACTAGTACTTAAATAAGATGGGAGAAACAGAAAAATAAAAAGTAAAATGACTGAGCTACTTAAAGGAAAGATGTAAAAACACTGAGCCTTATTTACTACACTGTCATAACAATTAATTGGAGAAAAATACATAATTTATCTCAAATAGTCATGTCAGATAAACAACTGTGCAGTGTATTATAAAGAGCATAAAAGTTGAAGTGGAAGAGAATCAGGTTTGAATTCCTTCTTTTCTATGGACACTACATATGTGGGACATCATTACAAACCTTCAGTTTCCTAACTATAAAATTAGAAAATATAATCTTACTTGATTCTTAAAAGTTTCAAATAAGAATATGTATGTAATATACTTATCATAGCACCAAATGTATTTGACCAACAAATGTAGTCCTCACCCTACAATAAATAAAATAAAATATAAAGAAATACTTACCAAATGTAATATTTTTTCCCAATTGTAATAAGTAAAATTGTTGGTTGTGGAAAAATCTTTTAAAGACTACTAAATAATTAAATGAGGAAAACATGCATTATTATTCATTTTTAACACTACCCAAGGTTGGACTTCTGAATAGCAACCTGGCATTTAGTCTATTATTTTTCCAATTGGAATAAGCATAACTTTAACTGTATCTTGGTGATCAAGAACAGTGTCTTAACTCTCATGACAATATTTCCCCAGCTGTGTTTACATAACAGCTGAAAGAAGTATAGAATTCTCTCAGTTACTATGTCATATTCAAAAGCTCCCTGGCTTTTATTTTCAGTTAATATGTCTCACTGGTGGCACAAAAGAAGCACCTGGGTTAAATTTAGCTGTCTCTGTAGGAGCTCACTTGAAGAATCAAACACATTGTGGTTAATGGTAACCCTTTCTGTACTTGCTCTTGGGTGTGAGTTTCAGTGACACTTCATAACCAGTAAGACCTCCCTGGGGAAATCAGCTCTGGGCATTGGAACTCTGCCCTCAGCTAGATGAGGCCATCTGTGGAGATATACTCTATCAAGGCTCTCCCAGCAGTGACCCCTAGTTGATCAAGTTGAAGAGCTATGTCCTCAGATTGTCTAGTCTAGGGAGCAAAAGAAGAAAATAATAGTAGATATTTGTTATACTGGGAAAGCATACACATATGTGCCTCGTGTCATGTAATTTTGACAAGAAATTTTTTAAAAAAGAATTCACTAGATATAGATATATAAGTCTATATTCACATCAGTCATGTTAGGATAGTTTCTGAAATTGCATCATTTATTTCTGGGTTAGGGAATATTATCATCATCTTCATAACAGTAAATAATTATATAGACTCTTTACATAGTGTATTAATTTATTTAATTCTCTTTCCAACCCTATGAATGGGTCCTATTATCAGTTTTGTCATTTTACGAGTGAAGAGTCAGTAAGACAGAGAAGTAGCTGTTTCAAGGTCATTGAGCTTGTCTGGTTCCTAGTCCATGTCTTTAATCACTCTTTTGCTTCAAAGCATCTTCTCAACAGGTTATTAAATTCCAAGTTGAAAACAAAAGAGCAAAATGAACCATTCTTCTAATTTACCAGACGGTATGTTGTACCCAGGAAGTCCTTTCTGTATTTACTCAGCTATTATTTGAAAGTGTTGAATGTCCAGATAGCTGTTATTTTTGGAGAATTAAGAAAAAGTTTGTAATTATCACCTCTCTGATTAGATGCAGGTTGCAGATTGCTTGACAAAGTTTTTAATCCTCACAAAATCACCTAAACATAGATAAATAATTTTATTGAATATTAAGACATAGAAGCATCTATAGACACAATTCATTTTTTAAATTCTACTCATAGTGATTCATTTTATATATATATATATATATATATATATATATATATATATGGAAAATTTTATTAAATGGGTAGGAATAGGTTATGCCAGAAGTGTTATGAGAAAACTAGGGGCCCGGTGCACAAAAATTTGTGCACTCGGTGGGGTCCCTCAGCGTGGAATCACTTGGGTGATATCTACCTGCTGGCTTAGGCCTTCTCCCCATGGGGGGATCAGGCCTAAGCTGGCAGTCAGAAGTCAGACATCCCTCTGGCAGCCCGGGAACCCTTGGGGGATGTCCATTTGCCAGCAGGGAGCAGGCCTAAGCTGCAGTCAGACATCCTTAGTGCTGCTGAGGGGGCGGGAGAGGCTCCACCATCACCACTGTGCTGGTAGCCATCAGCCTGGCTTGCGGCTGAGCAGAGCTCCCCCTATGGGAGCTCAATGACCACCAAGGGGCATCTCCTGCATTGAGCGTCTGCCCTCTGGTGGTCCGTATGTGTCATGGTGACCAGTCATTCTGCTGTTAGGGTCAATTTGCATATTACCCTTTTATTATATAGGATAAACTGTCAAGTAATAAAAAGTATGTTTGCAATCCTTGAGGGGTGTGATGACACACTGGGAGCAGCACCTATCTGTTTTATTCTAATAGTCATAACATGAACAGTGGTTTTAGCTTTAGATACACTTTAAGAGATGAGTAAGGGAGGGAAATAAATTAGGAGAGCAGATGAGAATGCTTTCAAAAACTAATAAAGAAGAATGACTTACCCTATGACAAAGTAGATATGGAAGAATTTTAGACAATATCAACAGAAGGTTCACATTCTCTCTAAGTCTTCCTATCAGGACATAGATTCATACATGTTTCATGTTGTAATTTCGCGTTTGACAAAGATCAGCTATGTGAACTATAATCTAGCCATGCTCTACAATGCCAAAATAACATGTTTCTTTTATTTTCATTACCTTTTAAAAATATTCTTTTAAATATTATAAAAAATATATTTTTCCCCATTTGTAAATACTTATTTCTCCCTAAGACTTTAGGCATTCTGATCTCATATCATATGCCATTCTGAGACTTGAACACCAGAGCCAATTTTTGGCTTTATTTTTTTTCTCCAATGGGAATATTTTTATGCATTTTTATATTGGAAATTGTATTTCATTTTCACTTCCAATAACTATTTTCAAAGAATTAATTTAGGGTCTGTTCCTAGGTGGGAATTTCAATTGGTCCTTGCTTTATTTGGTTTGAGTTATTGCTTTTTCTTGAAAAATTTGGATTTTCCTTTAAAATGATGAAACAGTAACAATGAGAACTGGGGGAAGATTCTTCCCACTTTCACTGGAGGATGTATTCTAGTCGGTGCATACTCTTAACAGCAGTGTGAAAACATTGCATTCCTAAGTGTTTTTCCTATTTTTTGAGGAAATGTTCTTTGCAATAAATGTAAGGTTAATTCACTGCATTTTACTGTCACATGTACATATTTTATATTAAAATTGATTTTAAATCGTTATGCTTTTTAAAAAAACATGCCATGGAGTACAATTTGTGTTGCAGCTCCATACTGCGTTATCCCACATTGACATATCACCGCAATAAACAAATCTTTACATAGGCATGCCACTTTAACAACGCGATGAATGTTTTAAACACCATTGAATGTTTTGTCTTCTTTTCAGATACACTTATATCAATGGAAAAAATAATTTTTGAATACTTAGTGTACAATTTTGACTTTTATACATATAAATGTTATCTTCTTTTTTTTTCGTTTCAGTGCTTAGAGAATAACTTCTCTAAATGCAGAACTTTATTGTCGCATTAAAATATGCTTAAAATGGAACATTATTTTTATAAAGTTTGGTTTACATGATAACCAAGTAGCAAATAATGATTTAATGTAATGAAAAATATTTTGGAGATTTTTTAAAGGGATGATTTCTATGTGATGCTGTATTTAAATCAAGGAGCTATGGCCCCTGATAAGTAGGATCAGGTCTGACTGAGGACGATAGAATGTGGGCCCGTTTGGATGATAATAATGAAAAAAGATGGACAAATTTGATAGAAAAGAGAATGGCCATAGTAATAACATCAGATGAGGAAATTCAAGTTATTGCTTTTAAAAATCGTATATATATATAATTTTTAAATTATTTAATTTACTTAGTAATCATTATTGAACAACTGCTAGGTTTTAGGCATTGTGCTAGGATACAAAGTATTAATTAGAACAAACATTTTATCTTCCTTCATAGAATTTATAACCTGGATTATATAATTTCTGATCCATAATGTTTCTGGACTTCCTAAATACCTATAAATTTACTGTGCTAAGGTCTATTAGTGGAATACACATGTCCATTAGGCAATTTAACTAAGGATGGAGAAGTGGAGAGCAAAGATTTATAAACGGAGACACAATGTGCCAATGTATATCCTTAAAGATGTCAAAATGTTAACATCAGAGCCATCGCCAGAACCAGAAAACTCAGGGTAAGGGGAACTTCCATGGGAACCTAAATGCTAGGGCTTCAGATGTTATCCTCGAACAACAACAGTAATTTGAGGAGACACTGAAGTAACTGTCAGAGAAGACGGAAAGGAGTGATAGAGAAGGAAATAATTACGTCATCTGACGTTTAAAGAAAGAAAATGAAAACAATACAACTCTACAGCTTTCAGATAAATAACCAGCTCATGGCTATCCCCTTCATTCCCTTTCCCATGTGTATCAGGAAGAGTGTTTTTAATCTTGTTCTACCACTTTCCAGCTTTCATAATCGTGTGAATATCTGTAACACCGCTCAGGGCAGTACCCGGCACAATTGTCAGCTGCCCCTTCAAGTTTTAGCCTTTGTTATTGAAGTCCCACAGCTAAGGGGGTAAGTTTCTCTCTATGTTTATGTTTTATGATTACAAATAAACCTCTCACATGGCTAGCTGCCCTCTGAAAAAATGAAGAAAATACAAGCCATAATTCACCTCTCTGAAGTCAAAGCAAGTAGAATGTGACTCCATATGCTGCTTCTTTCCATTATACTCAAGGCTCTTAGGCTAAAAGCCAGAGAAAAACAGGGAGGTACAGGAATTCTCCTGTACAATAATTTAACTTCATTGTTGTAATTGTTTAGAAGAATGCTTCAGCCTCGGTAGCAAGCAGATATAGTGTGATGTATTCGGAACAGTGATTCGTTCTTAACTGGATGTACAATCCCCTTGAGGTCCTTTGGGAAATGTCTTGGGTATTTGGCTGTCACAACAAGTGCAGAGCACTGCTGTCACTTAGTCACTGGCAGGGAGGCTGGATGCTCGGAATGTGTATGACACAGTCCTGTCCAGTGAGGGATTCTGTGTGACTTCCTAATACACCACGGAGCATCCATGTGAGTGACAGAGCTGTTCATAAACAACCCAGCCCAGGAAAAGCAAGTATTTTGTAAATAGTTTTAGTATGCACAGCTTTTTCCCCCCAGTAATGCAACTACTGTGTAAATCGAGGAAAGACTGTATTTTGCTTTGTTAAGACTTTTCCCAAGAGTGATTCACCATTTCTCAAAATCACATCACCATTGACACCGTTTCTCGTGTTTCTGAGGCAAGAATACAACAAAATGAGTTGATTTGTCTTTTTCTCCATAGCATTCACAGAGGTGACACCTGTGGCACTGAGCATTTACATTTTTCACTATGGTTGCTAGTATAGTGATGTCTAAAATTTATATATTGAAGGAATAGTATGTTAAAAATAACTTCTTTATTTTTCCCTTCATATTACAATTCATGATTAATTTTTGAAATTGTCTTGCTAATTTTATATTTGGAAAAGAAAAGTGGCATTATAAAAATATTTGCTATATGGAGGAGGTATTAAGTTAAATGGGATTGAAAACCAATGGCCTGGAGTTTTGTACCCGGGGTAGTTCTGGATACCTTAAGTTTCTAGGAGTAGTTATGCCTGTAACATATATAGTTTTCTTTGCAGTATAATGTGTTCCATACTTTTCTTGTCACTAATTTTCATTTGTGTGTGAATGCATGCTTTTCAAATGATAGAAAAACAGTGAGGCAAATACTAAAGATTTCAACTCTTGATTTATTGTATCCACTACTTGTTTTGACTTTGTTATCATTCAGCAAAGAAACTAATAAAAATGACAAATACTAGAGTGATGTGTTGATTGGTATCACCTTAATTTTTAGGTAATTTAAGAAAACTATTACCTAAACACTTAGGTTTGCTGACTAGTTCCAGTGGGCCATGGTGATGCTGGGAAATCAGGCCCTGCTTATTAACTAGACATAGTATCAGTCATGTCCATTTATATGTTTCCTTTACAAAAACAATGCTTCATCAGAAAATCACCATCCTGTAACTCTGATTATATTGTCATGTTTTTACAAACTGTTCTGCAAAAATTCTGAATTTAAATCTTTTAGTGATATGGGAACTCTACACTTGCATTTATATTTTACACTTCTATAATAGTATTCATTTTATAAATGAAAACAAAGGCAATAAAGTCAGCCATAAAATGTTATAAAGCAATCATTATGGAACTATGAAAATTTGATTATATAGCACATCAAAACATTTAAAATTGACTTTCTAAGAAAACTCTTATTAAAATAAACACTATGAGCAAAAGGAAAAATAGAAAAATAATAGGAATATACATGACAACTATTGAATTAGAAAATGAAATATAAATGTCATATTAAAATGTGAACTAATAAAATGCAATACTATTTGTTTATATTACTATATGAGTATCTTACTAGAGAGAGAAAACTTGAAATGGCAAGAAGATGAACTGGGTGCCTCAGATTAATTTTCTGTGATTATTAATGAATAATTATACCCCACTTCAGAACCATATATTTCTAAATACTTGAGTATGATGTGCCCTTTCTCAAGTAAGGTATTTCCCAGCAACAGTGTGTGTGCGTGTGTGTGCGTGTGTGTGTCCCTGCATGCGCACATGCGCGTGCACATGAACAGAGTTTTTTGGAATTAGAAGCTAATGTAGAAAACCAGGCAGGGCATTGTATAGTAAATGAGGATAGCACACATCAGCTTATTTTGAGAACTTAGAATACGTTTATTTTTTGGTAATCATACTTTTATAGATTCAGATAATGATAAGTAAGAGAGGTTTTGTTTGGTTCGTGAACACCTAGCGTGACTTGTGCCACAATCTGGACTTTGAGGGAATCATGAAAATGAGGGGAATGAACTGATCCGTGGTTGTCAAGAGAGGAATCCTATTCAAAGAGGACATACTGTCCCTTGGGTCCCCGGGGTCTAGGTTGTCATTCTCCATTCTTCACAGGCTGAGGGGATCCAGAGAGAGACTCTGGGGTACAGTTTTGATTTCCTGCTCTCTCTTCCTTATGTGGGGATTTGGGCCTTGATTCAAGTTCTTCTATATTTTCATTTTCTTTTCCTTCATTCCATGTTTTTTATGGTATTTTTAAAGATATAAATTATTTAGAATAAAACCCACAAATTTTCAGTAATACTGCATGGTGATTTATACAACTGCATGAATACTACAAGGTCAAGATATTGAGATATTGGACATATCCACCACCCAGTTTCCCAATCAGTCCTCTTCTCTGTTCTCATCCTCCTGACCCCACCCTTCAGTAACCACTCTTCTGAGTCACTATGGATTAGTTTTGCCTGTTCTTATACTTGCTATGAATTATATCATATAGCTTGTATTCTCTGTGTCTGCTTTCTTTTGTTAATATTTGCTTTTTAGATTTATTTATGCTATTGTACATCAGTAGTGAGTTGTGCACTGATCAAAGAATGTTAAAACAACCTTTATTCCAACACTGAGTCCCCGTACCCTTTAGTTAAGTGAGAAAACTAGGTTTGAAGTTGAGGACTCTGATTCCAAATCCAGAATAGACTTTTTTTGTACCATAGTTGCCTCCATGGTGAGTGTCCATCAGATCTGGGAGGCATATACAAATGCAGAGAGAATAATAGTTACAGAATTATATTTTGAGACAGGGAGTGTCATTTTATTTATTTTCATTATAAGTTTCATGAATTCTCAAGAAAAATAGACTTTAAAGCCATAGACCTGTGAAATAAACCAGTCACTAACAGACAAATAATGATTCCAATTATATGTGATGTCAGAAACAGTCAAATTCATAGCAGCAAAGAATGAAAAAGTAGTTGTCAAGGGCTGGAGCAAAGGCAAAATATGGAGTTCCTAATTAACAGGTATGAAATTTCATTTAGTGAGATGAATAAATCTTAGAGATTTGCTAATCAATATTATGCCTATAGATAGCAATACTGTATTGTACAATTAAAATCTG
>PVJC01016369.1:0-33754 GCA_004026665.1 Murina feae | reverse complement strand
GCCCCAGCCCCAGCCCCAGCCCCAGCACCAGCCCGTCTCAATACATTCACCCAGACGGAGACCTTTCCTTTTTCAGTTACTTAGGAATTTGAGAGAAAGAGGGAGGGAGAGAGAGGAAGAGAGAGAGGAAGGGAGAGAGAAAGGAAGAGAGAGAGAGAGGGAAAGAAGGAGAGGGAGGGAGGGAGGGAAGGAGGGAGAAGACACTGGTTTGTTGTGCCGCTGGCTCATGCAGTCATTGGTGGTCGTTGCATGTGCCCTCCCCATGGATCAAACCTGCAACCTGCGCATTTCAGGATGATGGTCTACCCAGCGGAGCTCCCCACAGGCCCCCCCCCCAGCAGTGCCCACCGCCCTTGCTCGTCTGATCTTTCAGCTGCCAAGCCTCCTGCTGATGACGTGAGCCTCCATGAACACGAAGTGTCGGACCCTGCTGCCTGCGCACGGTGACCTGCAGCACAGACTCACCTCGTGGAGACTCCACGTGAAGGCCAGCACTCAGGCGCCCTCGGTGCCTCGCTTGCTGCTGGTTCCTGGCCGTCCTGGTGCCATGCGCCCCGAGGGCCGTTGACCCCCATACTAACTTAAACTCAGTTCCCGTCAGTGTCGCCGAGAGTGCTCCCAGCCGACTCCCGCCTCCACGGCCTCGTCAGGGAGGCCGGACGCACTGCTGACACCACGGAGAAGGCACTGAACATGCTTCTCGCTGTTCTGACGCCCCTTGGCCGGCCGAGCTGCTCCTCCTGCGCTTATTCCAGCGAGGCCTGGCCCCTCCGCCAGCTCAGGAGCGGCCGAGGGCTGTCCGGGCAGGAGGCTGGGTGAGCCGGCCCCTCCTCTTGCTGCCAACCTCGCCTGTGGACGGATGGACGCTCCCAGGTGCCATCAGCCATGGCCACAGGAGCAGCAGGGGTGGCGGGGCCAGGGCTAAGCTCCAGGGGAGGGCGGGTCATCAGCGAGAAAATGGAGACAAGCAGCACTGGGCGCACACGGGCAGGAAAGGCTGTCATTCCTGCTGTGAAGCCAGGTCCGCCTTCCGTCCACCTCCTCAGATGCTTTCATCTTAGCTGCAGGGCCTGCTGGTCAGCCCGCCTCCTTGGAGCACTGCCCTCAGCATCACCTTTACTCCACGCTCTCCATGGGGGGCCCCGGACTGGCATTCCAGGAGCACAGCCATGGCTCAGGGTGCGAAGGACTCACACAGCATTGCAAAGGGGAAAGTCACCGTCTGGGGAGGTCAAGACCTCTCACTTTCAGACGTGTGTGTGTGTGTGTGTGTGTGTGTGTGTAGCATGTGTATGTGTAGTATGTGTGTGTAGTCTATGCATACTGTTTGAATGTATGTATAGTGTGTGTATGTGTATGTAGTGTGTGTATAGTGTGTATGTGTAGTACATATGTAGTGTGCATATAGTGTGTGTATGTGTGCGTATAGCGCATATATGTGTATAGTGTGTATATGTGTATGTGTGTATAGGCCTGGCACCGCGGCAGCTCTGGGCCGAGGTCAGGGGCACCAAGAGGTCAGGGGAGTGGGTACAGGGCACACAGGAGGGCATCCTGGCCCAGCACAGCACCCTCACTATCCCCAGGTTCAGCTGAAACAAGTCAAATCACACCCTGCTTTTCGTGTAACGTGTAAGTTCGTGGCGAAGCACGTTCAGGGTCTGGCCCAGCCCTGAAAGGCATGGCACAGACACAGGACCAGGTGGAAGTCGCTGACTTTCATGACATCGACAGGAGCCCTCCTGTGACCCCCAAGACCCGCACTCACAGCGACTGGGGAACAGCTGTGCCTGGGAGCCGAACGCCTTCTCGGAAACCCCCACGCTCACGTCCAGGCCTACAGAATGGACCCTTCCACACTCCAAAGCTAACGACAGCTACAAAACACACGTCAGAGACCAGCCTCGGCCAGCTTGTAGCGGGAGGTTTGCAGGGAGCATTGAAGACATGCTACTGTGCACGCGTCTAAAAGATGTTTAAAATAAACCTCTAATAACCGCAAGGAAACACTCAGCCTTTCACACCAAGACCCTGAGTGAGAGCCCACGACCGCCACCTCCTGCTAGGGCTCGGTGCTGCTGGCAGAAGGGTGTTTACGACGCCCATGAAACACACATGAGCAAATGACACAGATGGCTTGAATGGCAATTAATACACATGAACATAACGGATAACGCATCTTCTTTCCGTAAATGATTATAGTTTGACATTCTTAAAATGATATTATTCAGTTCTCTCCCCCCCACCCGCCCCGCTTCTATGTCTGTTCACAGGCACACGCGTCTACAAACTCCCACACAGGCCATTGCTGCCACTTACGCTGATGTGGAAACACAGTCGCTAAGGATGCAGAGGCAGGAAGACTCACAGGGACTCTTTCTAGCGAGGACAGTGCCTCGTGCTCTCCACCTGCTGAGGGAACTAGTTAAGAAGCACTCATTTCCTATTGTGTTTTTCTAGTTTATTGTATTTGCTCTATTTCTGTTATATTTTTTCTACTGTGTTCTATCTCCGTAATAACACTCCCCCCTCACAAGTTTGGCAATACGAAGAAAGACATCCGTGATGAGAGGTTCCAGACCACGGCTTATCTAAGCTGTGGAAATCAGTGCAGCGCAACTAACAGGCAATGTTTTAAATGTTTGTGATAGATTCCATTTTTAAAATGTGTCTGATGGTGCATTTATTCCCTGATCACTGTGCACCTTTTGCGGATTCTTCTTTGCGGTTTTGAGGTATAATTGTGCATAACGAGGTACGTGCAGCAAGTGCGCCACTTTGCGAGCGGGATGGATGCGTACCACCGCATTACACAACCCCCCGTGAAAAGGCCACACACCGCCTTCGCCCCACTAACCTTCTCTGCCCCTTTGCGACTCCCTCCCTGGACTCCAGCAGCAGCCTCTGCTCCGATTCCCCTCTCTAGAGTCACTGTGCCTCGTCTGCAGCCCCACCAAGAGGAGCGGGCAGCATGGCCTCCTAACCGGGCCTCTTCTGCTCAGCACCATGCTACAGCCACTGAGAGGCATCTGTATTGTGTGTATTAGCTGTTTCAAGTGTCACCCCACTGGCCTGTAGATGGACACTTGGGTGGCTTCCACTCAGGGGTCTTTATAAATAAACTTGCTATGACAATTCTTGTACAAATCTTTTGGGGGACAGATGTCAACATCTAAACATCACATCCCTGAAGTAACACGGCTTATATGGAGAAAGCAAATCAAGATATGGATGCCTCCCTAACCACGAACCCCAGGACGCACCAGAGTCCAAAGGAGGCAGACAGACAGACAACGCGCGGTGGGCGCAGTGTAAACACGGGACCGCCTCTCCCGCTGCCTGACATTCTCAGCATCAGGACACAGAAGCAGCAGCGTGGTTTCCTGTCGGCCATATTGTTATCTGATTCCTCGTGTTGTTCACAACTTACGGGGTAGAGGGTGCTGTTTGTTTGGCTTCTTCATCCTCCATCGGGTTCTGAGCCCGTTTCCTGCCCCCAGCCCTGCTTGGCCTTAGAAACCTGACTGATCCACTTGCTGAAAAGACCCATGGGTGTGGCCCAGATCCACACATAAAACAGCAGTTGCGTTCCATGGCAGAGCAGTTGAACATGAGCATGAAATATTCTGTAGGATCAGGGCCCAAGCTACATGTTGCCCCATTGTCCTTCCACATCCAGAATAGAGGACCCAGTGTGATCTGTTTTGAAGATTAAAAAGTCAAAGATGCAGGGATGAGTGTGAGTTCTCGCAGAGGCGAGGGGACCATGAGGCATTCTACACTCAGGCTGACAGCTGCCTCCCCACCAGTATACTTATGGGGCTTTTGGTAAAGAGGCAACTATGAGGGGAAGTCACATTCTCCCCGAGAAGGCTGGAAATCAGCCCGGTTTTCCAGATCTGGGAGGTCAGCTGAGTGTGGCCACGGCCAAGCAAGGCCTGAGCTTGCAAGCCATTGCCGTGGTCATTGAAAGAACAAGACTAGCCTTGGCTGGCTTGGCTCAGTAGATAGAGCATCAGCCTGTGGACTGAAGGGTCCCTGGTTCGATTCCAGTCAGAGGCACATGCCCGGGTTGCAGGCTTGATCCCCAGAAGGGGGTGTGCAGGAGGCAGCGATCAATGATTCTCTTTCATCACTGATGGTTCTCTCTCTCTCCTTCTCCCTTCCTTTCTGAGATCAATAAAAATATAGGAGACAGAAAGAAAGAACAAGATAGTGGAACCTCATATAACTAGGGGCCTTCATACATATTTACAGCAAATATGATGTTACTGATGCTGACAACAGGGCTGGGGAGGGACCGTGCCCCTCTCTCTGTGGTCACTTGCTCATGTGACTTCATACGTGAAGGCGGTGACATCGCCACACTCGCACCCTCTCTGGACCGTGAGCTCTGGAACAGGCTGCTGGAGAAGGACAGGCTTTGGTCGGCAGTCACCTCCAATCACATCCCGGCACATCCTCAGGCGAAACCCTCTCCAGTGGGGACCCACGGATGTGGATGACTTTACCGAGGGCCCGGGAAGCGCTGTGTGTGAAAACCACAACTCAGAGCCGGGATGATTCTGCGGCCTCTGTGAACCCAGTGGGATCAGGGGCTTCCACATGGGAAGGGAGACAGGGATGCTCCCGCGGCCTGCGGCTGGGGAGCAGCCTTCGCTGCGGCTGGAAGGGGAGCACCGCCTTCAGGCTCCTCTGATGGACGCCACTGCGCCCCGGGCAGGTGAGGCGGCGGGAACACTGAGTGCAAACACCTTCCCCAAAGTCTTCCCCCAGGAGCCCCCTCTCCTCCTTCGCCAGGTCCCAGCCACTCGAGCACCCTTTCCTCTCGGGTGCTGTTTGCAAGCTACAAGCACCTCTAGTGCCAACCCCCTTCCCAGCAGGTGTGGACTGGCTTCCGCCGAGGTTCCAGCTCCTCTCTCCTTCTCCTGGAGGAAGAGGAGTGGCCCCTCTAGAAGGCTCATGGAGAAAGAGAGAGAAAGAGAGAGAGAGAGAGAGAGAGAGAGAGAGAGAGAGAGAGAGAGAGAGAGACTGAGACCCTCCCCTCCCAGAGGCCAGGGAAGGGAGCCTGATGAGACCTGAGTGCTTAGCAACAGGGTGATGGGCGCCATGGAAGCACGCGGACGCGAGAGAGAGCAGGTGGTGAGACCGTGTCCTAGCCAGCACTCTCATGAGCAGCCAACAGGTGGAACGTGGACATTCCCCGCAGCGGGTCCACTCCCACGGAGCTCGTGCTGTGAGGACCTTAAAGTAGAAGGTGAAACAGGACACATCCGAGTGCCAGCGGCCACAAGAGTGACTTCACCCTCATGGACACACCGCCTCTGGCCCCAGGCCCCCAGAGTTGTGCTCACAGCTGGGTAGGTGGGTACTCACCCCTCCCTCAACCAAGCACGCCTGTCAGTGAGGGGGAAACACACGACATAGCCACAAAGAAGCCACCTGTGAGGTCCCTCTCCCAGGTGCCGGGGGAGGCCCGGCTGTTTTGTTTTGCTTGTTTGATGGTCCCTGGACCCACGTAGAATCCATCTGACTCCTAAGCTGGTTGGAGCCTGAGGTTGTGGTTTCGATTGTAGGTGGAGTTCCGGGTCCACAGCGGAGGCTGGAGGGCAGCTGACTCCTCACTTGGGAAGTGACCGTGTGACCGTGACCATGTGACCAAGCACAAAGCAGGTCCTACAGGACCAGCAGGACGTCTCGCGGTGCCACCCCACCCATGGCAGGCGGGAGACCCTCACTGAGAACTTCCAAGGCCCCTAGCAAGGCTCACGGTGGCACATGGCTTCTTCTAAAGGTGGAAGAAGGGAATTTGCTTGCATTTTTTTCTCTTACCCGTCATGCAAGAGAACACCACGTAATAAACATGGTCCCCTCCCTTGTTCCAAAGGTGACTGAAACACATGGGAACAAAGAAAAGAAAAGGCCAGTTTCTCTAGGCACAGACCCTGCGGTTGGGAGGAAGTAAAATAAAAGCAGTAAATACTGGGATTGCCCAGCTGAGCGAGTAGTCACATGACTGCCGTAGCAGGCTGCATTTTCAGGTCATCACAGAGCAAATACTTAGCGAGCATTCAGTCTGTGTTAGGACCCGGATAGAAAGCAATGCACAAAGGATTCGCCTGCCCTTGCAGAGTTTACAGAACCAGGAAAACCATAAAGACCGAAGATCTGGACACAGCGTGTCTAGTAGTGATGGTGTGGTGGGAGCCTACACAACCACAGAGGATGATGATAAAGTCTGCACCAAACAATTGTGACAGCTGCCCGGGAGGAACGGAACGCATCCCACAGGAGACAGAGCCCAGAGGAGCATTTGCTTAGAAAAGGGAACCGCCAGGGGCTGGGAATTGGGAGTTTGTACTTTGTTCTCCTGTCTGAAAGGGTCCCCCAACTCCTGGGAGAGAAGGAAGACACTGGTGGCTTCCAGGTCAAGGCGCCAGACCACAGAACACAGGGGATGCTTAAGGGAGGAATCTGTAAGAGAGGGAAGGGCAAAAGGGTGGAAGCCCAAACACCTGTCGATTCTGCCCCGGATGGTTGACACTGACAGAGGCCTGACTACAGCGGACCCTGACCAGACGGAACCTGCCTTTTGAAACGGAGCTGCACCAGGTCTGTTTTCTGCACTTGCCAAGGGTGGACCCAGACCTGCAGCAGCTGGAAGTCACACTGTAGGGGAGGCAAGCTTTTTGGTCAGACTATAAGCAAATTAACTGCCTAATAAAACAGCAGCAGCAACAACAATACAAAAATACTCAGACTACGGCAGGATTCAGTAATTACATTATATTTTCTACACTGTCTACCTTTCAAACAAAAATTACTAAACATGCAAAGAAACAGAAAATGTGACTCATATGGAGGAAAAACAAAACAACACAAAATCTTAAAAGTGGATTTTATTTGGGCCCAGATATTGCCCAATTATATTTCAAAACAGCTAATCTAAAATATTTTAAAAATTTAAGAAGAATTGCTTTAATGAACAGTTAGGAAATCTCAACAGAGAAATGACAACTACAGAAAATGAAAATTCTAGTGCTCAAAAACACAATAAGTTAAATGAAAAAGTCACTAGATAGGTTAAAGGCAGACTGCAATGTCAGGAGAAAGAATCAATCATTTTAAAAGGAGATTGATAAGAATAAAGTCAGATTGCAATGTCAGGAGGAAGGATCAATGAACTTAAAAAGATTAATAGGAATTGCTGGATCTGAAGTACAAGGAGACAAAGGACTGGAGGGTAATGAACAGAGCATCAAAGGCATGAGGCACTCTATTAAGAGACAAAAAAATTGAAATTGGAGTGTTTTCAAATTGAATACAAGAGGAAGAGAAGGGAAAGGACTGGAAAATAAATTTAATAAATAATGGTCTAAAACTTTCCAAATTTTGTGAAAAATGTTAATTACAACTCCAGGAAGTTCAGCCAACTTTGGGAAGGATAAACCATCAGAGTGAAAGTGCTGAAAGTCACAACAGAGGGACAATCTTTAAAGCAGCAAGAGAAAGTTGACATGTCCCATATCTATATAAATAACCTATATGTATAAAAGGCTAATATGCAAAGTGTCCCCTACAGAGTTCTACTGGGAGACTGGGAGTTCAATCACTCACCATGACATGCGCTGACCACCAGGAGGCGACACAGAATATGGCAGGCAACCAGTGGTGATGTACAGGCAGGCAGGCAGCGAGGGAACAAGGAAAGGAGGAGGTGGGAGGCAGGGGGAACCTGATTGGCCCTGATCTGCCCTGATCACCAGCCAGGCCTAGGGACCCTACTTGTGCACAAATTTCATGCACTGGGCCTCTAGTAGGAGAATAATAATGTGATTAATTGATGATTTCCCATCAAGTAATGGAGGCCCTAAGAAATCAGAATGGCATATTTCAACTGCTAGAGAGAGAGAAAAAAATCTGACAATCAAAAATTATATGTTCAAAGAACTTATCCTTCATAAACAAAAAGAGAAGTAAGGCATTACCAAATAAACCAAACTAAGATAATTCATTGCAAGAAGAACTCTCCTGTTTGAAAACTAAAGGAAGTTTTTGAGGCTGAAGGGAAATGATATCAGATAAATCCTACTCAGATTTACAGAAGAAATGATGAGCATTGGAAATGGCAAATGTGTGGGTAACCAAAAAAAAGCTCACTATGTACACACACTTACATGCACATTTTTTCTTTTCTTAATTTCTTTAAAAGACACATAGCAGTTTAAGCAAAATTGATCAACTCTAATAAAAGAGTAATATGCAAATTAACCATCACTCCGAGATACCTAAAGCCACACGCACCAGTCAAGCCATGCCCACCAGCCAATCAGAGCGACTGTATGCAAATTAACCAATCAAAGATGGTTGTTAATTTACGTACACAGGAGAGCGAAGGCTAAAGACAGCATAGAAGGAAGCCAAGTGCTGCAGAAGTGAGCCAAGCGGTGGAGAAGGGAACGGAGCCGAGGCAGCAGAGATGGTGAAGAAGGGAGGGAGAAGTGGTGGCGGGGGCAGGGAGGAGCTGAGGCAGCAGAGACAGGAGGGAGCCGAGGCGGGCTTCGCTCCCTTCTCTGCTTCACTCTGGCTCAGGAAGCCCTATTCTTGCAGGAATCTTCCTTCAATGGGCTACTAGTAAAACTATATATGTTAAGTTGATAACATATATAACGTCAATAGATGTTAACATATATTGATAGCATCAATAACACTGAGAATGATGAGAGGGTCAGGTAGATGAAAATGTTCTGTTGCAAGATTACGATGCTTTCCTTGAAGTAATTCAATATGAACTTTTAATAAAGTGGGATTAGTTAAAGATTTTCGCAGTAAACTCTGGAACAACCACCATAAATATACAAGGATTAACTTGATAGTTAGAGGAATTAAAACCAAATATTAAAACGTATTTGATGAACACATTTAAAGGTAGGAGAGGAGGAACCAACAGACAGATGAAATAAAGAAAAGAAAGAGGAAAATGGAAGACCTAAAGGTAAGTATTGCAAAAACCAGAGCAAATTTAAACTGATCACATATTCCAATGAAAGGCAAGATCATCAGGTGGAATGAAAGAGCGAGAACTAATGATACACTGTCTACCAGAGACACGCTTTAAGTGCATAGACACAAATAGGTTCACAGTAGATGGATGGTAGAAGATACATCATGCTATCAGTAAGCACAAGAACATGAGCGAGGCAAAATATCCCAGGAGACAAAATACACTTCATGATAAAGTATATTACTAGAGACGGAGGGAACGCTGTGATGGCAAAATATCATGAAGTATAGCAATTATGAATATTTATGCACATAACAACAGAGTTTCAATATACTCAAGTGAAAACTGATAGAAAATAGATAAATCCATACTCACAGTTAGAGACTTCAACACCCTTCTCAATAATTGATAGATTAGCTGGACAATAAAGGAAAGGAAAGAAGAAAAACACATTAAGAATCTGAAAATCTAAATGAAACTACCAACCACTGCTACTTAATTGTGATTTAAGAAGAGCACCCCCGCACATGCAGGACATGCCTTCTTCTAGGCTGGCAGGTCCTCAGAGCGAGAGGGCATGGTGACTAAGATAAGCCTCAATCTATCTCTAAAGACCACAGTTTTACGGATGCTTTTCCTGACAACAGTAACACTTCATGATAACTCATTAGTAATAAAATTTCAAGAAAACTCCAAAAAATTGAAATTAAATAATTCACTTACAATAATAATCTATGGGGAAAACTAGAAATCATGAGACAAATTTTATAAAATAATAACAATTTAAAAAATAATGAAGAACCACAACATTTCAGAATTGGCAGAAGACAGCCCGAGGTCTGTGTAGAGGACAGGAGGGAGCTTTAGGTGCTTCTCGTGAGATAATGGGAAATCCACAAAAAGCTTCCCTTTCAGGAAGTTAGGAAGCAAAGAGAAAGTTATATGCGAAGTAAGTAGAAGAAATAATAAAATCAGAGTTTAAAAAGAAAAAGGTGGAAGCAACAGAGAAAACCAAAAAAACACAAAGACTAGTTCTTTGAAGAAATTTACTAATATCCCTAGTGGTTTAGACAGACCAATCGGGAAGAACAATGCGAGCACATGGACCAATCAGCAGCAAAGATGAGATCGCACTACAGGCCTGACAAACATTAAAAGGACAAAAAAAAAATTATTAATAATTTCATCCCAGTGATTTCAACAATGGAGATGAAATGGACAAATCTCTCGAAAGACATGCATTTCTAGAATGAAGGCAGGAAGTAGGACACCTGACCAGCCCCGTGTCTAAAAGCACATCTTTAAATGAACGATAAAACTTCCCCACAAGGAAAGTTCCAGGTCCAGATGGCTTCACAGATGAGTTCCATCAAATACTCGAGGAAGAACTGATACACATTTTACATAAATTCTTCCAAAAAATACTTTCCAACTCGTTTTGGCCAAGATAACTCTGACACTAAAACGAGACTGTAAAACTTTACAAGCAAAAGAAACTATAAATCAGCATCTCTCGAGAATATAAAAGCAAAACAGTCCACATGTAACTATAACGGCTCTGAGAAGTTTAAAATAAAGAGAAGTATTTACCTCGTTAGCCAGTTCAATCAAATGCATTGAAGCTGGGCTCCGAAGATGCTGATTAGATTAGAAGGGGCAAGGAAAAAGCACCCCAGACAAAAGGAACACCAAGTGCAACCCCCTAGGGTTTGGGCATATGAGCAGGGCTCCAGGGAGTCTAGAAAGAAAGGCAGCATTGCCCAGTGGGTGGGGGTGACGCCTGGAGCCAGTGGGCCTTGGTTTGAATCTAGGTCTCCCTAGATTCATGACCTGCGCAAGTTATTTAATTTCTCTGTGCTTCTTATTTAAAACTAGAGGCCTGGTGCGTGAATTCATGCACCAGTGGGGTTCCTTGGTCTGGCCTGCAGGAGTGGGCCGAAACCGGCCCTCAGACATCCCCCAAGGGGTCCTGGATTGCTAGAGGGTGCAGGCCAGGCCAAGGGACCCCACTGATACACGATCAGAGCCAGGGAGTGATGCCATGCTTGGCCAACCAGGGAGGGACCATGGGAGCGCTCCAGGCGTGTCTGGCCCATCTCGCTCAGTCCCAATTGGCTGGACCCCAGCAGCAAGCTAACCTACCAGTAAGAGCATCTCCTCTCTGGTGGTTAGTGCATGTCATAGCAACTGGTTGACCAGTTGACTGTTTGCCCCCTGGTGGTCAGTGCACATCATAGCAAATGGTTAACCAGTTGACTGCCCCCTGGGAGTCAGTGCACATCATAGCAAGTGGTTGAGTGGCCTTAGCATATCATTGGCATATGTACGCTTTGATTGGTTGAATGGTCCACCAGACACTTAGAATATTAGGCTTTTATTATATAGGATGGGATTAATGATTCCTAAAGAAGTGGATTTTTAAAACTGTGCCTGGCCCGTGTGAAAGAGTTTTGCTGGGAACTGTGGTTGGGGCACAGAAATTGGGGGAGAGGAGCACGAGGCTGGGGAAGTGTGAGTGGGGCCAAATCGCACCATCGCATAGGCCGTGGTAATGAGTCTAAGCTCACAAGAACTGTGTGTGTGTGCACGTGTGTGTGTACGCGTGCGTGTGTATGTCTGGTGTCATTTCTTTTTTATTCATTTTATCAAGTGCATTGGGCTGAAATTAGTTAATAAGATTATGTAAGTTTCAAGAGCACAATTCTGTAATCCAGCATCTGTATATTGCAGGGTGTTTGCCACCCAAAGTCCGTACTCCTTCCGACACCATCTAGGCGACCCCCTAAAAGGCTGCAGGAAGGACGCCTGGGGGGGGGGGAGTGCGGATGTGAGGTACCGGCCAGCCAGGAAGGATGTGTCTGTCGTTGGTGGCTAAAAAGGAAGAAAAGGTCTAAGTGGACATCTGTTTTGGAAAATGTTTCTATGACACCCTTATCTACATGTTTAAGATCTCAAGGGTAGCACTTAGTAAAAATAACTTAATAGAAGAAGTTCTTAAAAATATACCAACTCCAACAAAATATAAGAAAATGCCTTTGAACAAATGACATTTAAAGGCTGGTTTAACACCCAATCATAAAGCAAAGTAATTCATCCATTAAAAAACAAAGGCAAGGAAAGCTTATCTCAATACATGACAAAATTCAACATCTATTCACAGTGAAAACGATAGGAGAAAAGTTACAAACAGGAGGGAACTTCTTCACCCTGATAAACATACCTATTTTTAAAACCTGCAGGTAACACCATCCTCCGTCTACATGACAAGTCACTGAATATTTCCCACTAAGATCAGGGGAAGCAGGGATGTCCCTCTCACCACTTCAGTGTAGCATCGTCCGTGAGCTCTTAGATAAGTAAGGGGTGAAGAGATATAACAGTTTCCACTCCCACCCAACAGCAGGTGAGACTTTCAATTGTTTTAAATCCTCACTGAAACTGGCTTTTCAATCTTTTCATCTTATTTTAGTGACTTTAACGATTTTGTAGTGACATCTCATTGGAAAATGAGTGATTTTGAGCATAATCACCTCATGGCCCCACAGTCGCGCGTGTGGCATTGACTATGCGCAGCTCATCCAGGCGCCTGTAGTGAGGACCCGGCATGACTACCTTTCAACTCGCTCCCACAAGTACTGTCGAAGGCAGCGCGCGGGAGATGGGAGGCAGCTCCTTGCAGGAACCTGTGGGCCATGAGCCGACTCCAGAGGAGAGCAGGTCTGCCCTAGAACACAGTGCTGGCCAACAGAGGCATCTGAACCCTCAGTGACACGAGTCCCTGTCCCAGTTCCTGTGCTTCCAGAAACAATGTGGGTCACACAGAAACAGGAGGTTCAAAGCTATGACTCTGCACCCGGAGAAAAATGAGATCCGAGCAGGAACGTGCTCCCCAGGCAGGCCACGGCCGGGGTTTGGCAGCAGCAATAAAAACGCGCAGGCAACAGGACCACGCAGCCGGGAAGGTCCGGAAGCAGCAACCACACAGACAAAGCCGCTCAGAGAAGCAGCAGGCCGACGGGGTCACCCTCTTGGAGCCGGACGCCGACTAAGAGCTGGACCAGCAGCTTCTCTGTGAGGCCAGAGGGGCCAGGCCTCCCGAAGCCGGGCCCCGGACAAAGCCACGCAGCCCCTCAGCGGGCTCCCCGCCATCAGTGCAGCCCCACGCTCGGTGCCCCCACTTCCAACAGAGCAGAGACAGGCCTCGGGGTGGGGGGGGGGCGGGATGGAAGGCAGAGGGTGAGAGCGAGTCACAGAACCGCCTGACAGCCCTTCGCAAAGCTCAGTCTTCCAGACGCCGGAGAGCAGGGGGCTGCGGGGCAGAGATGACCTCGGGTCACACGAGATGAAGGAGAAACCAGAAGGGGCGGGCGGGGAAGACGAAGCGAAGGAAAAGGACACGCTGGAGGGAGAAGGGACTCCTGGGAGCCCCCCCCTCCCAGTCAGGGGCCTTGCGGACCAGCCTCCCGGGCGCCTCCCCGCGGCATGGAAGGTTCTCCTTCTTGTCCGCCCTCCTGGCAGGACGTGGCCTCTCCTGGTCTCCCCTGTGGATTGATGGCTTGTCTGCCATGGTCGTAGGGAACCACCACGTCCCTTCCTCCCTCTCCCGGGCGCCCCGTGCAGAGGCTCTGAAGGAGGGAACCGGGCACAGCGAGTGGAAACATCAGAGAAGCACGGAGCTGAGTGAGGCCCCACGCAGAGCAGGCGCTCAGGCCTCCTAAGGACACCAGCTCCACACCACGCGAGGCCGCGTCTAAACACAGCCAGTGCCGCTGCGAGGCTCCCCGTGGGTCAGCACGAGGCACCCTGAGAACCAGGATGTCTTCTGGAGCCAACACGGGGCGTTTCAGACGCAGAGGACACGCCACAGGGGAAGTGAGGCGGATGGGAATAAGGGGCAAGAGTGACTGGGTCCATGAAGATCAGCGTCAGTGCCACGTCTGCTCAGGGGAAGGTGGACCCCAGCCCGGGCTTCCCTCTCCAGCAGGTGGGCCCTGGAAGGAAGACTGGGCGTCCCACGTGGTCATGAGGAAGCAGGGGAAACACAGCCACCCCCAGCCAACCGGGTCCTTCCTGCACTGCCCCGAGGCCTTCCTGCCTGGGGTTGGGAAGGTAAGTAGGTAAGTGGATGCGCTGGAACCCGCTGATCAGCAGCGTCTGCATCTAAACAAAACCTTCCCTCCCCATTGCCTCATTTCCTGCTCAAAACAACAGCATAAACACAAGTGTTTGGGGTTTCTTGGTTCTTCCCTTTTGGGGCTGGAAAAAGGAGAATGTGGGGAAAATTCCCTGGTAGATTCAGGTCGAACGCAGCCCCTTTTAAGCTTTGTGTGTGGAGTCCACGGGGAAGGGTTAGTTTGTTCCTCTGGAAAGAGCTAGAGAAGTGATGGACTTTCCTCATAAAGATGTGAGCGCCGAAGGCCCAACTACCAGCCCTTCCCTGGACCCAACATCTTCCCTACACGCCTGGGGCCCAGCGTTGCCCCAGGCAGCCATGCTGCCCCTCAGCTTCAACTCCCTCCTCCCCCACGTTGTTCCCATGCCCCGCAGCGTCTAGTCCAGGAAGGCACACACGCACAAAGACACATGCACGCACATACACACAATATTTACATGCATGTGCACATAGGTACACACACGCATATGCACCCCCACACCTGTACACCTGCCACGCTCTTCAAGGTCTCCCTGTCTCTCCCTTAGAGGATCCCCAAATCCTTTAATGGCTTTCAAATCTCTGGCAAGTCACTTTTCACCACAAACTCCTCTGTCTCGGCGGTCAGGCTTCCTGTGGGTCAGTGGTTCTCAGCCTTCCTGATGCCGCCGCGGCCCTTGAACGCAGCTCCTCATGTTGTGGTGGCATTTTCGTTGCTACTTCATAACCGTAGTGTTGCTGCTGTTATGAATCATGATGTAAATATCTGATATGCAGGATGGTCTTAGGCGACCCCTGGGAAAGGGTCGTTTGACTCCCAAAGGGGTCGCGACCCCCAGGTTGAGAACCGCTGCTCTAGGTGCAATGACGGACTCTGTGGCTGCGGAACGATGATAACTTACACGCACAGTAGCCCCTTCTCCACCCGGGCTCTGAGGCCGACACAGGCTCGGAGTGCAGGCACAGCTCCCTCCAGCCCTGGCCCCTGCATGGAAGACAGCACAGGCCCCCCTTTCTTCAGGGCAGCACCTCATAAACATTTCAGGCAGGAAGTGAGGACATCTGTCCGGTCAGAACTGCAGAAAGGAATGAGGTGATACCTCATGTTTTCCTTCTCTTCTCCAGGCACTCCGAGAAAGGCCCCGATTCCCAGAATGATCGGCCCCCAGACAGTCCCCCGGAACTGCTGCTTCCTGCCTGGGGGTCACACACTCCCTGGAGCAGTGGATTCTTCTTCCTCGTCTCCTTTCCACGAGTGCCGGCCGGGCCACCAGCCTCCACAGGAAGAGTGCGACTGCTCCACGCCTGTCTGTGACGGGAGACCCCTGAGCGACACGCTCTTCCTCCGTGACAGGCAGCGGGACCGGGACCCCATCGCCACAGAGGAAGAGAAGGAGAGATAGACGCGAAGGGCGAGGAAGAATGAGGAGGAGGAGGAGCAGCAGCTGCTTTTCTCAGGAAACAGCACCATGAGGAGGGAAAGGACGTGCGGGCACAGATGTGGCTGCAAACCCTGCCTTCGTGAGCCCCCGACCCCGTGGCTCGGGCCTCCGCGTCCGCCTTAGTGAGTGAAGATGGACACACATCAGAGGGTCGCTGTGAGATGAAGTCATCGTCCAGAAATGCCTGGCACCGAGGAGGACGCTTATTCCCCACACACTCTGCGCCCTGAGGTGCTTGGTGCGAATGGGGAAGCGAGGAGACGGTAGATCCTGCGCTCACTGCTGCTGTGAGGTGTGCTGGACCCACCCTTGAACTTGAGCTGCTGCACTTAGTCATCATGTGCCTGCTCTCCCCACCACTCCTGGCCGCGTGCTGTTCAGTGCCAGGCGTCAGGCAGGCGCCAGGCCCCAGAGGGAGAGGACCCCCTGTGGGAGAGGACCCCCTGTGGGAGAGGACCCCCTGTGGGAGAGGACCCCCAGAGGAAGAGGACCCCCAGAGGAAGAGGACCCCTGCCCAGGAGCTGCAGCTGGAGAGGAAGCGAGCCAGTGGCCTCACAGGGCAGTGGAAGGAGAGCAGTGGGTGGGCCCCGCACCTGTGGGGGCCCCTCCCGCCATCTGGCATCTGGAGGGGGGGGGCGCCTAACTTTGCCCTGATGCTCACACTACCCTGAGACCTGCACCCAGGACAGTTCCTTTCCATCTCCAGGTTTAAAACTCGTTATTTACATAAGGCAGGTCTAAGAGAGCACAGCATGAAATCAGATTTTAGCCAAAAAGTGGCTGGAGGAGAAAACTGACAACGACCAATCCCAGGAACCAATCCATCTTCCCGCATGAGCTGATCTGGATCGACCTCCTAAGATGTCCTAACGAGGCCCAGTCCTCACTGAGCCCAAGCAGTGTCCACCTGAGGGTCATGTCCACCTGAGGGTCATGTCCACCTGAGGGTCACTAACATGGTGAGCCAGCAGGAGGCACTCATCTTGTAAGACGAGCATGGGTGCCCATGAGATGGGGTGGCCAGGAGGTGCCGGGGCGGGGGGGAGGGGTTGGTTATGGTGGCACAAGGCTTCTCCCAACCAGAGGCAGCTGCCCTGGCCCTCTCTCTCCTCAACCTCTTTATTTCTCTTTCTGGTTCCTTTATTCTCCCCCTGGCCCTTTCCGTTTCCTCCTCCTTCTTTTTATGCCTAGAGCCTGCGCATGGTGCCCAGGGCACAGCCATCCCGTCACTACCACGAGCTAAACAGGTCGTGGACCTCCGTCTTACAATATTGTCACAGCCTTTCCCAGCGAGGATGGCACCCAGGGGAAGGTGGGTGCAACGACTAGAACATCAAGGACAGTGCAAACCCGGCGACTCGTTCAGTGAAAAGGACACGCTCGTGGCCTGAGATGCGGGCCCACTGACCCTGAGAGCAAGGACACTAACATTCAGCAGTCACTCAACAAGCATCTCATCGAGCATTTGTTTGCCAAATCTTTCCTGGGCCTGAGGGACACAGACAGGCTCACTGCAGCCCCCAGGCTGGTGGATGAAGAGGTAAAAGTAAATAACTGAAATGCGATGTATTGGTAACTAAATCCAATCTGGATAAATCCCTGCAGGAAAACGGGGGGTTGGATGGAGTGGTAATTTGGGGCCTTTTCTTCAAAGTCGCTCTCACTGAATTTGTATGTGGCCTTGGAGAAGCCCCTTAGAATTGTGCTCCTGTAGCACGTGGGCAGCAGTAACTAGTCATCGTCGGGTTACAGGAATTGCCGTGATAATGAATATAAAAATAAATTGTGAGGAGGAAAATGCTATATAATTCTAAGATATTGCTCGACGCTGTCAATTTGCAAAACTAATCTATCCATAAAATGCGGGCCCACGGCCCAGCTGCCTCCAGCAAGCAGGTGCTCCCTCTTCCTCCTGCCGCCTGTGTCTGCTGCCCCGACCCCGGGCAGGCGCGGCCTAGGTGTGCCCCGGCTCGGCCCTCCCTGGACAGACAGGGAGCAAGAGACGCGGTGACCATCCCGCCGATGTCCCTCCCCAGCGGGACGTAGCCTGTGCTGCCTCTTCAGGTTGCGCTTTCTTAGGGTTCGGGGTTCTCTCCAAGGAAGTGCGTTTGAGGCTGCGCCGCAAGGAGGGGGGTGCAGGAGGCCCTAGGCCGGGCTCCCCTTCCTCTGGGTCGGAGAGGAGAGGGCTGAGCCTAGCGGAGGGCCTGGAACGGTACTCACCGCTCAAGGTCGGCTGAAGGTCGTGCCTTTTCTGGGGTGCGCAGGCCGGGGTCCCCGCAGGTGGAGCTGGAATTCCTCTGGGAAGAGAAGGAGGCCCCGCTGGGAAGAGGTGCATCCTGGGACTGGAAGTGAAGCTGCAGGAGGTGGCTCAGTCCTCCTGGCTCTGCAGTTAAGGATCCAGCGGGGAGCCCTACAGAGCTGGGGCTACTCCCGGCCAGTGGGGGGGCTGCTGCTGCTGCAAACAGGGCCCCCCCGAGGGGAAGACGCGGCCTGAGCCCCAGCTCCTCACTGTGGGCACTGCACTCCCCAAGTTTGCAGGGAACCTGTGAGCACCTGAGGGCCTGAGCAAGGGTTCCTGCGGGGACGCAGGGAAGGACGTGGCCTCCACTGGAGGCCGACCAGCCAGAGGGGGCGGTGGTCCCCGTGGGGGAGACAGCGACCTGCTGAGGGGCACTTTAGGGGGCCTGAGAGGGAGAGAAACGCGCAGAGCCCAGCTGACTGGATGGAGGGGGCCTGTCCAGAGGGACTCCTTCTACCCGAGGAGGTGAAGGGGCGGCCACGTGATGAGCTCCGCAGACGCTGTCCAGCAGGTGGCAGCACAAATGACAAGCAAGCCTGCGGGGCTCCGGGTGCAGCGTCCACCCAGGAACCAGGAGGTCACAGTTCATTCCTGGGCAGGGGTCAGGGGTCAGGGCACAGGCCCAGGCTGTGGGCTCCATCCCCAGTGTGGGGCAGGCAGGAGGCAGCCTGTCCCTGATTCTCTCTCATCATTGATGTTTCTCTTTCTCTCTCTCTCTCATCCTCTCTGAAATCAATGAAAATGTATTTTTTTAAAAAGTAATAAAATAAAAATGCCCAGCAACCCAACAACAACAACAACAAAAAAATGGTGTCCTTTCACTTAACTCCGGAGTTCAGGAAGGAGCCGGATCTAAGAGAAGCTGAAGGGAAGGGAGGGTGGCCGCGTGTAAGACGGGGGCAGGGGGCCTGGGGTAGGGACAGCAGAGTAAAGGCAGGAGGCTGGCCAGCCTGGAAGCTGTGCCCGGCTGTGGGAGAGCAGGCGGTCCAAGTGGGAAGGTTGAGGCTGACTACCCTGCATGGGGTTGGCCTTTCAAAGAACTTACATACTTACAGGCATAGCCCGTGGACACGGGCAATAGGGCAGTGAAGACCTGGGGGGAGGGGTGAGATATCTGTCAATAATAGAAAGTTTAATTAGTAGTATCGATCATAAAAAGCTTATTTAAAAATAAATTAAAATGCATCAAAAAGAAAACAATAAACAAACAAACCGAGGGGAGGGTCTTAGGGACAGCGCGGCGCAAAAGGCCTCAATTTCCAGGGAAGGTGATCACACAGAAGCCGACGGGGAGAGAGTCTCTCAGGAACGCCACGTCCTCCTGGGTCATGGCTGAACGACCAGCGTCTGCGTTGCTGCAGACAATCGCCTGGACTCGCCACTCATTGCACTGGAGGGATGCGCCCTCGGAGGGCAGCGTGAGGCCGGGACACAGGCCGAGGGCTCCCAGCGCCTTCGCTGGAGGCGGCCGAGCAGCACCAGCTCCCGTGGCCGAGGGTTCCCGTTGCCAACGCCTATAGGTCCACAGCCCGTCATGGTCCTGGAGAGCTTCCCTTCCTGCTTCCTCGTCACGGGCGGCGAGTGTCTTCAACGCTGTTGCACGTCACCCGCGTGTCCTTGCTGCGAACTGAGACGCGGGTGTGCGGTGCCTCCTCGTGCCAACAGCCCCTCGAGCCTGGGCATCGGGATTCTCCGACGTAGCTCCCACGTGCACAGCGAGAGAGCGTGATGAGAGGGAAGACGGGAACCTCCGTCCCTAGTTTCTAAAGAAAATGCCACAGGAAAGTTACGGCCCAGGAGGCTGAGAGAGCCGGCGCTTGGATGGACTTTCTCTCTCTGTGACAGGGAATTGCAAGAAAGAAGGTGGCACCTTGGTCAGGAGCAGGCGTGTCCACAGGGACCTGGGCGGACGTGGGCACCTGTGCACCGACCAGGGACCCCGAAGGAGAGCGATGGCGGAGCCGTCCTGCGAGGCCCCCGCTGGGGGTCTCCCTGTCCCACCTGCTCTCTGCCCAGCTCATGCTCTGAAGGTTCCCCACCTGCCATCTTGCTTCTAATCCCACCCTCAGACCAGAGGCGGGAGAGGGCCATCCGGCTGCCGCCGAGGGTCTGGCAGCACCTGGGACATTGCCACAGGACTTTTTAATATAATTTATGAATATTTGCCAGCAACATAATTGTCTTTTCTGCTGACATTTTCAAAGCAACACTGTGATTTGTTGGGTCTCTGGAGAGCCCAGCTACAAAACTGATAATTATATTAAATATACATAGACAATAAAGAGTGTGTTCACATAACTAGGCCCATAAATATCTGATTGAACCGTCATTGTCCTCCAGCCCCTTCGAAGCAGCTCTCCAAGGACTCGGCTCTAATGACATGATGCTTTAAAAGAGGCTGCTCGGTCTTGTTCCATATTTAATTAACTTTCCTTTTTTAAACCGGTGATGGCAGAGACAATATGAGACCGCTCTGAAAAGAGGGGGCCCCTGGAAACCCGACCGAGGCCTTGTGGGCTTCGTGTAGCACAGATGCGGGAGCGGTGGGGGTTGGGGAGTGGGGCTGCTGGGGCCTCTAAGTCCCCGGGGATTCCCTCCTGGGGCTGCTACGAGCTCCGCAGCCTCACCTCCTCTCCCACATCCCGTCTGTGCGGCTCCCTGCACATGCTCCTGCCTGGAAGCGCCGCGTCCATGGGGGCTTCTTCCTCGGGAAAGAAGACGGAAGCAAATCAGAAAACCAAGGAGCCTCGGGAGGCAGGGCCGTGGGTGGTGGGAGAACAGGGGCCGAGGTCTTGGGTGCCGGCCTTGGCTCGGCCACTACTGTGTGACTTTGGGTAAGAGTCTCAGGTTCCCGGGGCAGCTTAAAACTCTAGATGCCCCGGCCAGTTTTTCCCAGTGGATAGCGCATTGGCCTGAGGACTGAGGGTCCGGGGTTTGATTCCAGTCAAGGGCATGTACTTCGGTTGCAGGCTCCATCCTGGCCCTGGTCGGGGTGTGTGCGGGAGGCAACCCATCGCTATGTCTCTCTCACACTGATGTTTCTCTCTCTCTCCCGCTCTCCCTAAAAATCAATGGAAAAATATCCTTGGGTGAGGATTAATAAAACAAGAAAGAAAACACTGCACATTAATCATCTGGCAGATTCTGAGGTCAGGGGCCAGAAGGGGGGAACAAGGTGCCAGCAGGTGGGCTCCTCCTGGAGGGCTCCTGGCCCCGCCTGCCCTCGACGGGGCCCACAGCGGCTGGTGGGCACTTTCTCAAGTCGCATGGCTCTGACTTCGTCTCGCCTGCCTTCCTTTCACAAGGACCTGGTGACCACATTGGGTACAGGCAATAGTCCAGGTTACTCTCCTCATCCCAAGCCCTTAATCCAGTCACACCTGCCCAGCCCCTTGGCCATGTAAGGTCACACGGTCACACATTCACGGTTCCGAGCACACCGCTCAGACAGCTCGGGGGCCATTGTCCTGCAGATGAGGGAGCTGTTCTGAACCAGACTTGTTCATCCCGCCAGCGAAGGCCCAGCTGACACAGACGTGCATGCCTGCGGCTCGGTCCCTGTCCTGGCAGAGCTGGCAGTGCTGAGGGAGAGGAGCACTCGCCAGGCAAGCAAACACAGGTGTGCAGTTGTGTTGAGGGCTACGAAGGAAGCACAGATTATGCTGAGAACTTCACTGAGGATCAGGTCCAGCGGTAGGTAAGGGGCAGGAGTAGTCAAAGAAGGCTTCCCCGAGGCGGTGACTGTGAAGCAAAGACAAAACACCACATGCAGCTCTAGTAGAGTGGGGGGTGGGGGGAGGCTGCGACCTGTGGAAGGTGCCCACCTTGAGGCCAGGGCATGCAGTGGAGGAAAATGACAGGTTGGGGAACCGAGGAGAAGTCCTTGGGTTCAGGGCGTCAAGAGTACAGGGGGCGGCTGGAATGTGCTGAGAGAGGCAATGGGCAGAGAAGGCAGTGCTTAGAAAACCGTCAGGCACTCCTGGAGGTTTGTCATTTTCGTAAGACAGATTCCATTACAATCGTCGTCGTGTAGATGATGAAGCTGAGGCCACCGGCTGGCCAGGACTGCATGGAGCTGCTCGCCTCGCTGTGGAACGCCATGTCTAGGCAGCACCGTTGGGCCTTGACGTTGAGCCTCCTGGCACAGCCATGGAGGGATGAGTAAGCACTAGAGAAAGATTTCTCCTAACAAACGTAGGCGTAGGTCGGGGGTTGGGGTGGGGGGCAACAGTCTCGGGTGAAGCAGCACTGGATGTCTGAAGTGAGAGCAGCCGGGGGAGGGGAGGTGAGGATGGGGATCATGGAAACACGGAGGAGGCTGACATGTTGCTGACTGGCTGGGCTGGGGAGGAAGAGGTGTCCATCGGGGTCACTGGAAGGCCCCTCAGTTTTATCCTAAATCAAAGCTCCTCTAAAGCCCTTGATTTCTAGAAAAGAAACACACACTAAAGCCCTAAAACCATAAGGCCCTTCACGTGTCACTAAGGCAATAAGCGGTGGTGGGAAAAACTAAAAATAAGAGAATAAGCCGTGAATGACGAAGCTTGAGCGAGTGTCCAGTTTCCAGTAAACATTCAGGCGACTCTGTGTGGCGACCCCCTTGCGAGAGCCGAGCCCGCTCGATGGCTGCGCTGACGGTGCCTGTGCTGTGCCCTCCGACTGTCACCAATTAGCGTCCACTTGCGTTCGGCCGCTCGCCTGTCACACAGTGTCGTCAGGAAGTCCTCCTTTGCTGCATGGGCATCGGCTGTGACAGCTCCACAGGCAGGAGCCCGTCAAGGTGTGAACGGATCGCTCGTCTCGTTATGACGAGCAGGTGCCATATGTCGGGCGGGAGGGATGGCTTCCTCTTTGTTGAAAACAATGTTCCTAAAACAGAACAGAAGGAGTTGCAGAGAGAGCTGCCGCCGCTCACCAACCTGCCCGTGATGCTGTCACCAACAATCCAGGCTCCTGAGCTGCCTCACACTCATTTCCTTAGAATCATCACCTGGAGGAGGACATATGTGTCCAGTGTGGACATCAGACCCCAGGGCCCCCCACCCCCCGCCCCGATGCTGACCGAGGGCAGAGCCTTAAATTCTCCATGGTCCAAGAGGCACATTGTAGGAGCCATTCCACCCAAACGCGGTTCCCCCTTCTCTGCGTTCCCTACAGGGTGCACGGATTCTGTAACACGTAGCTAAACTGGCTGAGCGGCCCCAGGTCACTTCACGAAGAACACATCCTGAAACTTTTCCCACATGCACACGCCCTCAGCCGCGAGGGCTCTGACCTATCCTACCTTTTTTAAATTTTATTTTTTTTTAAAATATATTTTACTAGGGGCCCGGTGCACAAAAATTTGTGCACTGAGGTGGGGGGGGGGGTCGTCCCTCAGCCCGACCTGTGCCCTCTCACAGTCTAGGACCCCTCAGGGGATGTCCACCTGCTGGCGTGTCTGGCCAGCCTGGGTGAGGGGCTAAAGGCCATTTCCTGGGTGAGGGGCTGAAGGCTGGCCACAGCCCCTTCAGGGTTTGGGTCCCTACTGGAGTGCCTGGGCAGCCTGGGAGAGGGGTTGAGGGCCGTTTTCAGGCTGCCAGAGTTCCTTCAGGTTTTGGGTACCTACTGGAGTACCTGGCCAGCCTGGGTGAGGGGCTGAGGGCCGTTTTCAGGCTGCCACAGTCCCTTCAGTTTTTGGGTACCTACTGGAGTACCTGGCCAGCCTGGGTGAGGGGTTGAGGGCTGTTTTTCAGGCTGCCCACAGTCCCTTCAGGGTTCAGGTCTCTATTGGGGTACCTGGCCAGCCTGGGTGAGAGGCTGAGGGCTGTTTTTAGGGTGCTCACAGCTCCTATTGACCCAACGTCCCAGCGAGGCTGGCTGGAATCAGGTTTCTGGCGTTTATCTTCTATAATTGAAACTTTGTTACCTTGAGCGAGTGGAGGCCTAGGCAGGTTACGAAGCCTCCTGTTTGCTTCAGCTCCGTGGCTTCTATAATTAAAACATTGTTGCCGTGAACGGAGGCCCAGTCGGCCTAGGCAGGCAGTTGCAATGGAAGCCTCCTATGTGCTCTAGCTCTGTGGCTGCCGGCTTCCATCTTGGCTGGGTTAATTTGCATACAGCTACTCTAATTGGCTGGGGGCATGGCTTGGTGGGTGGGCATGGCTTAGGTGTCTCAGAGTGATTGTTAATTTGCATATTACTCTTTTATTAGAGTAGATTGATTTTTTACAGAGAGGAAGGGAGAGGGATAGAGAGTTAGAAACATCGATGAAAGAGAACCATAGATCAGCTGCCTCCTGCACACCCCCTGCTGGGGATGTGCCCACAACCAAGGTACATGCCCTTGACCGGAATCGAACCTGGGACCCCTCAGTCCGCAGGCCGACGCTCTATCCACTGAGCCAGTCAGGGCCCATCCTACTTTGGACTGTGCATCCGGAACATGATGCAAAGGCAGTCTGCTCAGAAGTCCAGAAAACACCAGAACCAATCGAGCTGAAGTTAGCATCCCAAATCCAGACCCAGTTTCCCCTGCTCTTCTGAGACCCCCTTCAGTATCCCCTCCCTCACCCCCTGAGACAATCAAAATGTGCTCTACCCTGTTCTGTTTCTTCAGGGCCTCGCCAAATGGTTGGCTGGTTAGTTCACAATCAAGTTAGCGGCTCCTGGAGTTCTCCGCAGGGCTCACGGCCTTGCCACTGAGAATCCATGCAGAGGGGTAGAGCGAGTTTGGGCTTTGGGGTAGGAGCCCTGACTCCTTTCCCACTCACGGGGTGTCCAGGGTGAGCTAAGTGTCCAGGGCCTCCCTTGTCATGCGGAAGTCATAGATCATGAGGTTGCTTTGAGGGTTAAAGAATGCAGCCCTAGCTGGTGTGGCTCAGTGAATAGAGCATCGGCCTTTGAACAGAAGGGTCCCGGTTCGATCCTGGTCAAGGGCACGTACCTCGGTTGTAGGCTCCTTCCTGGCCTGGGCTCTGGTTGGGGTAGATGCAGGAGGCAACCAACTGATGTGTTTCCCTCACATCGATATTTCTTTCTGTCTTTCTCTCTTTCTCTTCCACTCTCCCTAAAAATCAGTGGAAAAAATATCCTCGGGTGAGGATTAAAAAAGAAGAGATGCACAGGATTTTCAGAACCCGCCCTATTGATGAACGACTAGACGTAGCCCCTGGAATCCCCCCTTAGTCCTCAGGCAGGACTGATGGCCTGGACACTATGACTTCCGGTCATTTCGTGAGCTCTCGCCGGGTGCAAAACACTTCTTTTTCCTTATTTGTTTTTTATATTCCCAATCCAGGGGCAGAGGGCAGTGACGGCACAGGGTCTGAGAAAGGACGGTGGACGGCCCTCGCCGGGTGAAGAGCCACGTACAGCACTGACCCTCCCGCCTGTCCCTCCACAGCGCACTGTGCACGTGTCGCCCCGGAGTCGTCAGGGACAGAGGAAGTGTTGATAAGCTCCATGATTCATTCCAGGACCAAGGTTAATTTTTATTTAGTCCCAGGTCACCCCGCACAGAGGCAGATGGCAGTGGCAGCTCCTCTAGCCGGGAGCTCAATGCTGTCTGGACAGATTTCAGCAGCTCTGTGTCCGGCCCCCTGGGCGCGGCTGCTTTCCTGGATGGAGCCCCAGCCGCCGCCTGCAGACACGTCTGATTGAACTCCAGCGCCTTGTGGCCAGTAATCGAGGTCGCTGGGGCCCGGCTGGAGGAGAGCCAGCGCGGCTGAGGAAGGAGGGCGACACCATTTATCCTTCAGCGGCCCTACTTGGGAGGTTATTTTTGGTGACCCATTTAGGCAGTCGCTAACGACACTGTGGCTCTCAGTTGATTAAGAAGTCGCTTCTGCCCTAGCTGGTTTGGCTCAGTGGATAGAGCATTGGTCTGCAGAATGAAGGGTCCCGGGTTCAATTCTGGTCAAGGGCACATGCCCGGGTTGCAGTCTCAATCCCCAGTAGGGGGCATGCAGGAGGCAGCCAATCAATCTCTCTCTCGTCATTGATGTTTCTCTCTCCCTCTCCTGTCCTCTCTGAAATCAATATATATATGTTTTAAAAGTCACTTTCTCTCATTTTACTGGTGGCAGGTGACTGGGATGGTTTAAATTCATAGCTCCTGGCATCTATTTATGGCGTGCTATAGGGCTGATCATAAAGGTCTGTACCTGTGGATAACACCGTCGGTTTTCTGCTGCACGCAGACTAGAACACTCCATGGTCTCTCATTTCAGAGCGCATATTCCAGGTGAGGAGGGAGTCACATTATACTCTGGGTAAACCTAAGACTAGAAGGCAGGATACAGCCAGGGCATCTGTGAGTGGTTTGTAAATGCCAATCAAATCCCCTCCCTGCTCCTTTATTTATTTTATTTTTTAAAAATATATTTTTTTTTATTGATTTCAGAGAGGCAGGGAGAGGGAGAGAGATAGAAACATCAATGATGAGAGAGAATCACTGGGGATTATATTCCCTGGGTTGGGAATATAAAAAACAAATAAGGAAAAAGAAGTGTTTTGCACCCGGCAAGAGCTCACGAAATGACCGGAAATTACAGTGTCCAGGCCATCAGTCCTGCCTGAGGACTGAGGGGAGGCAGGCAGTTCCAGGGGCTGCTCAAAATTCCAGCATTTGGTGGGAGTTCACAGGAGCAGGTGATGGAGGAAGGTCCAGCCTGAGTAACAGTGCCTGTCCAGGCAGCTGGCCAAGCAGAAAGACAGACACACAGTCAATAGTCAGGTAGACCAGGAGGCCAGCAAGGTGGTGAGCACCAGAGGGTCAGATACTGAGCCCCAGGGTGGTGTGTTGGGCCTGGCCAGCCTAGGGGAGACCAGAAACCCAACTGTGAAGAAGCTGCAGCCCCACACAGACACTCAAGGTCAAGCTCAGAAAGAATGGGGCAAGAGAAGACCCTACAAATACTCTGAAGCACCTGCTAGGAAACCCCAGGAGCCCAGCAGTTAGAGCTGCAGCATGAGGTCTGTGGGCTTTGCAGCAAGATTGATCTTATGCTGATGACAGGTGCACGATGTGCACTTAGCACAGTGCGTGGCACCCTTTGAAGCTCAGTGTGCTGCACTTATTATCTGACTTAAAAGGTTAAACTAGCCGTCATACCAAGTGAAGGCTTTCTATTCAACACTGACTGCCTGACAGGCACTTTATTCTTCATTGGCCCTGAAGGGGTGACCACACTTGGGCAGACCCAGAGGATATTTTTCCCCTCAAAGAGGACCATCCTTCGTTGATCACTTTACAAATCCAGGAGCTTTGGATGTTCCACCTGAGCCCATGTTGGTTTCTCGCTGAAGAAGACAGCTTTCAGCCATTGTTATATTCTGTATCCTCAGGAAATCCATCAAGAAATCTTCCTGGCTCTTAATGACATCTCCTGGGCTGTCTCCATAGCCAGGAACCATCGCTGGCTCAGCCCAGCCTACATTCTTCTTAACGTCTCTTGAAGACAGAAAGTGCGATTCTGAGGACCCAGGCCCTGAGGCTGGGGGTGAGGAGGACTCAGCTGATGTTTCCCAGGAAGATGGTGGCAGTGCCCACAGGTAAGCATCACTGATCTTTCTCCTGCCCTGGAATGCCAAAAGGACTGCCTGCATGTATCAACACCCCATGCAAAGCTGGAACCCAGTGTGTGTTAATCAGTGATTGATGCATTTCATTGATTTTAAATGTAACATTTCTAGAACACACCCTATCACCCCCTACCCCACGGTCACTGTCTCACAGGCATAAAAAAGTCCATTCTGTCCCCAGCACATCCAGTGATTAGCAGATGTTAATAGGAATAATCATTGGAACCCACAGCTTTTCATGATGGAGCTATTATGAAGACTAAATGATTTCTACATGTAAATGACCTAGGAAAAGGCCTGGCAAGCATCTATACTAATAAAAGGGTAATATGCTAATTAGACCAGATAGACTGGATGTCCTTCTGAACATCATTCTGGACAAAGCTGCTGCGAGGGTCGAGGGCAGGTGGCCGTTGCGGTGGCTGTGAGGGCTGAGGGCAGGCAGTCACCATGGCCATAGCAGCTGGCAGTGGCAGCAGCAGCAGAGTGATGGGGCAGCACCTTCCCCTGATTGACCAGGTTGCCTCCTGCAGAGGGAGGCCAGACTGCGGCTTAGGCCTGTTCCCCATGGGGAGCAGGCGTAAGCCATCAGTTGGACATCCCCTGAAGGTTCATGGATGGTGAGAGGGGGCAGGCTGGGCTAAGGGGCCCCCTCAGTGCACAAGTTTTCATGCACTGAGCCTCTAGTCAGTATATATGTAGGTGTCAGGTACCAGTAGCATTAGTAGCAGTTGGAATCATTGGCTGTCATTGCCACAGCATGTTACATCAGATGCCTCTCTATCACTCACCATTTTGCAGAGCAGAGGGCTAGATTCCTGACATTCTAATCTAATAAAAGAGTAATATGCAAATTAACCATCATTCCGAGACACCTAAGCTATGCCCACCAGCCAAGCCACACCCACCAGCCAATCAGAGCAGCTGTATGCAAATTAAACCAGCAAAGATGGCGGCCAGCAGCCATGGAGCTAGAGCAAACAGGAGGCTTTCGTTGCACCAGCGATGGAGTTGAAACTGCCTGCCTAGGCTGGCCGGGCCTCTGCTCAAGGCAACAATGTTTTGATTATAGAAGCCACAGAGCTGAAGCAAACAGAAAGCTTAATTGCCTGAGTAGGCCTCCGCTCAAGGCAACAAAGTTTCAATTATAGAAAATAAATAAACTCCAGAAACCTGATTCCAGCCAGCCTCACTGGGACGTTGGGTGAATGGGAGCTGTAGGCAGCCTGAAAATGGCCCTCAGCCCCTCACTCAGGTTGGCCACATGCCCATGGGGTGAGGGTCCCCACTGGGGGGCTTTGGCCAGCCTGCAAGCAGCCATCAGCCCCTCATCCAGGCTGTCCAGGCACACCAGCAGGTGGACATCCCCTAAGGGGTTCCAGACTGCAAGAGGGCACAGGCAGGGCGAGGGACCCCCCTAAGTGCACAAATTTTTGTGCACCAGACCCCTAGTAGTTTATAAAAGAAGAAAGCGTTCTACTGACAAGACTGCACCCTGCCACCCACACAGGACAGGAGCCCAGCCTACTCTCACATCGCCCGCACACCATCTCAGGATTCTCTGGTGACCTGCCTCACCTATTGCTCTGTTGTGTTAGGTCAGGGTTCACGGCCATGCATTTCCTACAGCGATTTGCCATTTCGGTGTCAGGTGCCATCTTAACAAGGAGTGAAGGGTGAGGATGGAAGCTGACAGCAGAGAAGTTTACTTTGAGCTGTTGAGTATTTACCTAAAAGGAACTTCCCTGATGTCATTGGACCAACTTTGCCGGACGGCACTGAGTCCAGTCGTCCCTCTCTGCCCAGCTGGTGGGTGCTCATGCAGACGATGGAGCCCATGACTAGGGAAGTGATGCTACTACACGCTCCCCGCACACCCGAGGCAACAGGAGTGACGCGGCCTGGCTGCGCTGTGTGAAACCCGAGGCTATGCAACACAAGGCGCATCTGAGACCTTGGTTCATGCCCCCGAGGGGTGAGGTGTTACTAACTCCGTTAACAAGCATAATATTCATGCTGCTCCCGGGCTCCTGGGACAGAGCACATGCACAGCGGACACGCGAGTGAAGGTGGGCCCAGAAATCCCAGCTATGGCTTCCAATAGCCACCAGGGGAAGCGCTGTCAGCCATCGTCCCACTTAGGGAGCTGCTGAGTCCTCACTGTCTTTTCCTGCCTCTCCTCCTGTGCCCCCCATCTCCCTGCAGCCACCTCCTGTCCACCTGGACCCCCCTCGCGTCCACGGGCCCCTGCTCACCTCGCCAATGCCCCGGGGGCTGTCATGCGGTGGCTCCGACTCCGAACCTCAGGGCCCCTTCTGAGAGCTGGCATCTTACTCGACTCCTCGGCGAGTGTCTGCCTGGCCCTCGCCACTCGCAGCTTCAAGGGGCGCTGGGCGAACAGCAGGACCTGCGTGTCCCTGAGCTGCCTCTGCGCCGACGCGCCCGAGGGGTGTCTGCGCTCAGTGTTCGCTCCTCACGGCCGTGCACCATGCGGCCATTTGCCCCATTTCACACACAAGGCGCTGGAGCCGGAACCGCGTGTGTCCCAAACCACACCCCAGGCCGGGCCCTCGCCGCCAGCACCTGGCATGGACGGCCCTCCCGCCTCGCTTCTCAGAGCCCACGCGGCCCGCACCTCCCTCCTCGTGGAAAGCTTCCCGCCCCGCTGCGCCCCAGGGGCACACCACGTGGTGCCTCAGGAAAAGGACGCCCCTGAACTGAATTACAAACCGGGACCCTGACCCTCCATGCCCATCGCACCGAGGCCTCCGGTCCCGAACCCGAGGCTCCAGCTTCTTCCACGCGGCGTCCTGAGGGTCAGCGCCCACCTGCCACCTCCCGCGTGCGCGGTGCGTTCCATCGTCACGGAGGCGCCCCCTCAGCCGGTGCTGCTGCTCGCTTGTTTGTTTTACTTCTTCCCTCGAAAGGGGAGGTGGAGGGCGGTCAGAGGTCTCACGGGGTCTTCCACATGGCTGTTCTTCAGTGGCAGCCAAATCGGTGAACGTTTCTACCGATTCTGTCTTGGGGTCATGACTCTCAGTGTGGCTCCGGCCAACGCACACGTGGGAGCCCCACAGCCCACGCTTCCCGCCCTTCGCCCTCCTTCTCACCGCCGCCCCGAGGCTGGAGCCCATGCCTCCTCCTCAGCCGGGAGCCTGAGCAGCTGGCGTGTCTTTCTGAGCCCCCCTCTCCTCGTGGGCAGTGTGGGCACCGGGTTCTCATGGTGGCTGGGTGCAGGAAGACACCTGGGAAGTTGGGGTGCAGGCTTTGTGCTTTGGCGTCTAGCGTTGGACATCTCGCGGGACAGCCTGTGTAGGAAGATGCCTGCACCTCCTGGGCTGGAGACTGAGGGTCACACACTTGCAAAAGGCCTACAGGGAAGGCTGGCTTCTGTTCAGTGAAAGAGCGAGGGAGGCTGGGAGGGGGCTCTCAGTCGGGGGAGCAGCCAGGAGTTCCCGGTGGCAGGCGGGGAGCAGGGCAGGAGCTGGTGCCGAGTGCCCAGCCCCAGCCGCTCCTCCATGCCCAGCTCACAGTCAGGCAGTCCTTCTCTCCAGGGCAGTCTGGTTTCAATGCCAGCCACTCCCTCCAGCTCCTGCCTGGGTGTCTGCTTCCCTGTGCATGAGGCGGACACAGCAGCACACTGGTTAGCGCTCCGGATGAGGATCCGAGACCCTGTGCCCCTCGGAGCAGGCCTTTGGCAGGAGGTTTTGTGGAGAAGATAGCAGAGGAGGTTGGCCTGGCCCCATCCTCACTAAAACCAACCCAACCAGCCCAAGGAAACTTAGAAATATGCTCTGGACACCGCGGGCTGTGGCCTGTTTCAGCTTTCTCTTCCATGCAGGGGCCCCTTGGCTGCTCCCTCCCTCACCCCAAGAGCAACGCAGCTCCCTTTTCTTGTCCTGACAATGAAGGATGGCCTCTCGTGATCCCTCACCCTCCAACCCAAGGACCTTGTCAAACGGTCTCTTGCTCTAAAATGCAGCCTTCTCTAGCCCATTGGGCCTTCCCGGAAGGGGCTGGCCCCGTGCCTTTGGGACCATGCGGGTCAGAGTGGGTCCTGGAGCCTGAGGTGGAGACAGACGCTGAGGGAGAACACAAGCCCCACCCTCCAGCTCTCTCCCCACCCAGGTTCCCTTGCTGCAGAGGGGGCCAGAGGGGAGGAGGTCAGGTTTGAACTCCCGTTGGATGCAGAGTAGTCAGTGGCCTTCTCTCCACCTTCCGAGGCTGAGAGTCTGAGTAGATGACATACGTGTAGCACCTGATCCACAGTAAGTGCTCAGCACAAGTGTCACCACGTTCTTTCCATCACAATGAACGTCGCCGCCATGCTCCACAACCCTGACCTGAAATCAGCCACGACAGCCAGACCCCAGGTCCAGCCCGTCTCTGGGGCCCCCAGGCCGTGCCACCGTGTGCTCAGAGACCTGCTCGGATGAGACTGACACACACCAAAAGCCTCGGCATTTCTGGTTTCACCAAATAACACTCACCCTCTTGCTTCCTTGAGCTAAAGAACATGACGACTCTCCCCGGGACCCTTACAACGCTCCCTGGGAGGGTTGAATGTCTCCCGTCATTTAGTTAAACAGCCTTGAGCTTCACAGAGAAACTTGCGACTCGTGGAAGGGAAATGGGTCCCCGCGCTCGCTCCTGGGTCCTCTCCGTGCCCCGCCACCCGGGACTCCCGGGGCTGCCCGACTCGCTCTCCCCCAATGCGGCGAAGGAGCGGCCGGTCCGCGGCTCCCCGACCAGGTGCCAATGCTCTGCGCACTGGCCCTGTATTGACAAAACCAAGGCTTCGACACCCGAACACGTTTTGCAAGCTGGCAGGAGCGGCGCGGAATCTGCCGCTTTTTGCTTGCTAACAGATTTTTGACATCTTTTAGCTTTTGATGATAAGATTGCATCTTTGCCTGCTACCATCTGTCTCAACTCCGTGGAACGCAGGCGTTTACAAACACAGTGGGGTGCTGTGTTTCTTACACACTCGAACTCTACCAGGAACATGCTATTTTCCGTCTTAACCAATATGTCCTGCGTCCACACGAAGGCCGATCCGTGTGGTAGCTGGCGAGACCTGCTGGGAGAAGGAACATGCCTCCACATCGCATTTGGCTGGAGGAGAGTGTACTTGTGAGCAGAGGGAGCAGCATTCCACTTCAAGCAGACGCGGCTTCTGTGGTTGGCATCCCCGCGGCTCTGCTCACCACCCCTCGGCCCTGACATTACGACTTCCTGTGCGAACACGTCTTCATTCAGACCTGCTGCCTCCCCGGGGCGGGCGCTCTCAAGGCCATGCTCACTGTGGAGCAGCCCCCCAACACTGGGCAAGCAAATCACTTTCCTCTCGGGCAGTGGCTCCCACGCGGGCACACGCCCCACAGGGGGGCAGTGTGACTTTTAAGGGAGGCGATTCGAGAATGAGTTATTAGCAGTGGCCTTTTCGCATTTCTATGGTTCTAGGGGCCTCCTATACAGCATGAGTATAGATTGTGGCATATTTATGCATTTCAGTTCTCTGTTACATGTTTTGAAACTTTATTTGCTATTTTCCCAGATCCCTTATTACTAGAGGCTCGATGCACGAAATTCTTAACGATGTCGTCCCCAGGACTTCCACTGCCCTTGCGTGCTTTTATGTTTCTCTTTCGTGGACGCCATGTTCCTGGGAAGCGTGTTTAGACCAAGTTCATGGCCTTGTAGGCTCCCTCCGCGTGAACAAGAGCTCACTTTTTAAAAAATATATATTTTTTGGTTTTTTACAGAGAGGAAGGGAGAGGGATAGAGAGTTAGAAACATTGATCAGCTGCCTCCTGCACACCTCCCATTTGGGATGTGCCCGCAACCAAGGTACATGCCCTTGACCGGAATCAAACCTGGGATCTTTCAGTCCGCAGGCTACCCACTGAGCCACACTGGTTAGGGCCAGGAGCTTACTTTTTGAATAAGAACTATATGTCCCGGGGGTGGGGGGGCAGCAGGATGCTAGAGATGCTTGGGGGTGTGTGGCCAAAAGAAGGTTGGGAACCACTGCTCAAGGGTGTCTTCTCCTCATTCCTACGTTTCCTCATTAGGGACACTGACCCCAGGTTTGACCCAACGGATGAGCTTGGTTTGTGTCTCGGCCGCCTACAACAGGAGGACCGCACGATGCAGGAGGGACAGCGTGACGCCGCGTTCACTCAGTGAGCCAGAGGAAAGCGCCGAAATGCACAGGCCTCGCCTGCGTGAGGCAGCACCGGGCACAAACGAATGTATTCGGCGCCTGGGTGACACCCACTGGCCAAGGAGCT
>PVJC01016368.1:0-33791 GCA_004026665.1 Murina feae | reverse complement strand
CTTACCCGCTTCCCAATGCCCCTCCAAGGGCCTGGGAAGCCCACCAAGCAGGCTGATGACCCCCTGCCGCCTCTTACCCGCTCCCCGATGCCCCGCAAATGGCCTGGGAAGCCCACCAAGCAGGCTGCTGACCCCCTGCCACCTCTTTCCCACTCCCCGATGCCCCGCAAAGGTCCTGGGAAGCCCACCAAGCAGGCCGCCGGCCCCTTGCCGCCTCTTACCCGCTTCCTGGTGCCCTCCAACCCTGCCGCCTCTTTCTCACGCACTGGTCCTGGGTCCTGCGCTGTCCCGCCCTGCAGCCGCTCTGTGCACTCGGGAGGTCCCTCAGCCCGGCCTGTGCCCTTTCGCAGTCTGGGACCCCTCGGGGGATGTCCATCTGCTGGCATGCCTGACCAGCCTGGGTGAGGGGCTTTAAGGCTGCCCACAGCTCCTATTGACCCAATGTCCCAGCAAGGCTGGCTGGACGCAGGTTTCTGTGATTTATCTCCTATAATTGATGCTGTTCCTTGAAGGCCTGGGGTTATCTTCTATAATTGATACACTGTTCCTTTAAGGCGGCCTTCTAACTAACGAAGCCTCCTCTGCTTCACCTGGCAGTGTCTATAATGAAACAATTGTTACTTTTACTGGTTAGACCGGAGCTGCTCTTTCCTTCAGCTCCGGAGGATTCTATGATTGTTACATTGTTTCAAATGTTTCAAATCTGTGTTTCGCTAGAGGCAGTTTAAGTGGAGAGGCCGCAGCTTCACTCTCACTCCTGCCACAATGGAAACAGCTGTTTACTCAGGTCCGTGAGTGGCGGCCGCCATGTTGGCTGGGCTAATTTGCATACAGCCGCTCTGATTGGCTGGTGGGCGTGGCTTACCCTGTCTCGGAGAAACGGTTAATTTTAATATTTCGCTTTTATTAGTTTAGATGAGAGAGAATCATTCAGCTGTCTCCTGCACACCCCATACTGAGGACTGAACCCACAACCCAGGCATGTGCCCTGACTAGGAATCAAATCCTGACCTTCTGGTTCAGGAGTCAATGCTCAACCACTGAGCCACGCCAGCTGGGTGAGGACAGAGTGTTTTAAAATATGCATAAACAATATAGTGTGGCTGCCGTTAAAATCACTAGTTAGAGCACAACATCCATCTATTTTAACATACAGACGCAAAAACGAAGAAACACGAGTATATAAAAAGTAATTTCAAATTTTGTGCCAGCAATATTACAGCAACAGAATAGGCAGTGGGTGACGTTTGCTGTGTGCCAGGGGCAGGGAAGGGGCAGATGTGTTATTGTGTGTGTCAAGAGATGTGAACTGAGAAGACTAAACATTTAAACAGAGGTAAGTGTCTGCATTAAGCGCCAAGTACCTTCTAAAAACCAGGTCTGGGAGACACTACATTTCCCAGATCTCAGCCTTCAGTGAAATCCCTTCCTCCTGCCCCGCTCAGAACCAAGCACTTTCCTAATGCAGATGTTCCCAACAAGCCTCGCCATGCTGGGCATAATCTCTCCTCCTGCTTTTTGGAGGCCTTTATCCGCCTCCTTTGCACTTCACCCTAACTTTCTCTGAAATTGTAACCTCATCCTTCAGAATACTTGCCTGCTGGTGGCACCGAGCCCAGCCCACATTTCTGTCCCCAAGCCCCTTTTGCGCTTTATGGCCTCCTCCACCCCCACTGCTCCCTGCATGCCTGTGCACACACTCTTCTCAAAGTATTTGCCTGACCTTGACCTCACTGTTGCTCCCTTGGTCCCTAGATGTCCTGACTAGAATCAATCGCTGCATCCATGTTTCTCACTTGACCCTCAGTGCTCAGACCACGCTGACCCAGCCTTCTTGTGGCTTCTGGCCAAGCTGCTTGCCGAATGGTCACTCAGAGCTTAGGCTTGGCTGTCTCCTTGTTAAACCCTGTGTTTTCCCATTCCCCGGGGCCTGGGTGGAACATGGTCCTATTCACCAATCACTCCCCTTCCCAAATCTCTCATGAAATATTTCTGATCCCTTCTTTGGCTAATTCACATGTTACTATTTGATCATCTATGCATTTTTTTTTTTTAGCAAACACTAGTAAAGGCCCATTTGCAATTAGAGCAAGAAATGCAGATACAGAAAGGAAAGTTAGCCCCATCTATAAGCAGATGACAAAAAGTGAAACAATCATGAAGGAGTATAAACACCCTAGATAGGTTTCTGCTAAGTGGAAGAGGGTGGCCTCGCATGAACTTGGAGGCACAAGGGAAGGCTCTTATGAGGAGATGCTGGGTCAGCTGAGAAAGTCAGGCTTTTTTCACTCAGCAAGGAAAGTGAGTAGAAGGTTATGCAGCAGTGGGAGAAAGTAGCACGGAGGCTGGCTGGGTGGCAGACTCAAAAGAGGGAGCTGGTTGGAGTTATGATCACAACATGAACAGCACTCTGTGGCAAGCTGTGGAGTTTGGAAATCATCCCTAAGCTGAAAAGAGCTTTGGCTAGTGGAGGTGACATGATCAGTTGGTGTTTAGAAATATTATTCTGGCATCAGGTGTGAAGAATAAAGGGGAGGATGGCAGGACGACCTTTATTTAACTTCCCCCTGCTAAGGAAATTTGTCAAAGCCATGCTGTGATTGAACGCTTTTCCTGGGAGAGGATGTATCCACTGGTGTTGAGTCAATTATCACAACAACCAGGTGACTATCTAGGATCAGTTTCTGCCTCTGACTTTGCTCCTGAATAAGGTCCATTTTCCTTCCGCCTCCTTAAGTCATATCCTCGCTAACTGTCTTCCAGAGTCAACTGGGCTCCACGGCTTGGAGCCATCTGAGATCATTTGCCTTCTCTTATTGCAATGACTAGGAGTTGACATAGAAATCACCTCTGTTAAGGTCACCACGACCCATGAGGTTTCCAGATCCAATGGGCATTTCTGTGTACTTTTTCTTTGACCACCAGTCGCATCTGATACACCAATCACTTCTTCCTCCTTGAAATGCAATTAGACTCCAAGGCTCTTCTTCCTCTTGGTTCTCCACTTCTTTCCTGACCACTCTTTCTCGGTCCCCTGGACTATTTTCTTTTTGTCTCTGAAACCTCTAATGGTTGGATATGTCAAGGCTCAATCCTCAGGACTTTTTTCTCTTTTCTACTTACACTCAGCCCCCAGGTCATCTCACCCATGGCCATGTTTTTAAATGCCCTCCATAGACTATCACTCTCAAACGGGCTTTTCCAGCATTAGCAGTCCCTACAATTAACAAACCCATATATCAGCTGCTAACTCTGCATCACCTCACAAATGTCTGTTGGGCAACTCAAAGTTAACATTTATGAAAACCCACTCTTGAGTACTGACTCCAAATTTGTTCTCTAGTCTTCCCCATCTCAATATATCCCAATTGTAGTCTACCAAGTACTCATGCCAAAACCTCAAAGTCATTCTTCACTCCTCTTTTCTCTTCCCCACCTTGACCCACACCATAATCCTGTGCTTCTGGATTACTGTCCTAGTTTCCACACAAGAAACTAAAACAGACAAAACCATCTTTTGAAATCCCAAGTCAGATCACACTCTTCTGCTGAACACTCTAAAAATTTCCACTTGCCCCTGGTAAAACCCAGTCCTAATCACGGCCTTCAAATCCCTCTATGATCTGGATATCCACTACACCTTTGACCTGATCTCCTACTTTACACTACCTGATACCTTGCCCCACTCCAGCCACATGGCTAATTTTTCAAACAAGCTGAGCCCATTCGTTTCTTTGCGTGTTGCCCTTCTCTCTGTCTGGAATGCTCTTTCCTCCCAGAGCTATAAGTCTCACTCCCTCACAGCACATCTTATCATTGTAGCCATGCTGGCTTTCCCTAGTCATTCTCTACCATCCCCTCCTCACTTCACTCTTTATTATCCTTCTTCAGGGCACATCTCACAACTTGGCAGTTGTTTTGGTTTTTATTGTATGTCTCCTCATTAGCACCCAAGCTGGGTAAGAACAAGAGACCCCTTTTTTCTGCCTGCTATATCCCAATAACCTAGAAAAATACTTGCTCTATCTATAGGTACCTTGTTTTATTTTTTAAAACAATGGGTATGTATAGTAGGTACTTTCACTTTTAAATAAAAATGTTTAAAATTATTTATTTATTTCATATTAGTTTTCATATGTAAAGATCATCACACACACAAAGAAGTTGACTGCCATGTTCCCATTAGGTCTCGTTGGTCCATTTACTAAAGAGTTTGTCTACCACAGGAGGGGGATTTTGTGCAGTAAGGCGTGATCTGTGCACCTGCCAAGGTCTCCAACACAGAAAATCCAGTGTGAAAAATTAAAGTAGCAAGACCTTCCTGGATTCCACAGGCATTTTGCTCACTGAGTCGCACAGAGGACAATCCTGGAGAGCTGTCATTTTCCCAGGTGCAAAAGAGTGGTCTGATCAGAGTCAGATCGGCTTTAATCTTGTTATTCAACTGGTTACAAAGTTTGCTCTTTACCAGAGAAGAGTCCCCTATAGATGGCCCATCAGTTCTGTGAAACAGGTCTGAAACACTACACTTGATACCTTCCTGCCAAATTCCTGCTGACTGCACACAAGTACAAACTGTCAGCTTTTGTTATTTGGAGCACTAATGATGAATTTGAAATATTATTCTAACTTTTATTCCAACATTCCCTATTATGACTGAATGGGTACAATATCTCAAGTCCTGTTAACAGAAGAATCAGATTTTAATAGGGAGCATGATCAAATCCAAATAGATCAAATTTGGGGGAATTATGTTGAGAAGGATTTTTTATTTTTCAGGTTCTAATCAAATTTAAAAAGTCATGTCTGCTAAAAAATGTTAAATTTTTTAGGGAATAAGGGGTGCAATCTCACTGGCAAGGAATATTCTTTTTTTTTTCTCTCCTTTGAGGTCAAAATTTTACTCACTGATATCACGATCAATCATATACTTAATGATAGGTCATTAAAAAGTGTTTAAGGTTTACAACTAAAGAAAATCATTATTTTAAATTGCTTCACTTTTCAATAAGAAGAGCCATCTTTATGAGAACTTACGCTGATCAGAAAAGGTACTAAAAATGTAAAAAGGATCATGTCCTAGCTCTCGTCAATGCACCCATCCATCTGCTTCTCTGAAGTCTGGTTTGAACTCATCCCTGTGCTCACTGTGCCTTGTTAACTTACACATCGAATTCATTTCTAGGACAAGGTAAAACTGAACTGAGAGAGGAAGTAATATCTGTCACTGATCTCAAAACAAAAGCCTATTTTTTGCAACCCCAGCCCAGGCTTAAAAATTCCAGAAAGTGTTTTTTTGGTTTTTTTTTTGAAACCTTGAAAAATCTGACATTCTCCCCAAAAGACAACAAAGGGGACAGATACATTGGTATAACGCTTTCATGCATGGAAACCAACAAAAGATGCACGAGTACCTCCACTTGTACATGAATTACCCAATGAGTTGGTTGTTACACATTCCGTCTACCATGCTCATAATACTTTTAAAATGAAGACTTTATTTTTGGAGGAGCTTTTAAGTTCATAGTGAAGTTGAGGGACATGTGCTGAGATATCCCATGTACTCCCTGCCTCCATCCATGCATAGCTTCCTACAAAATCAATGTCTCCCGCTAGAGTGGTGCATTTATGACAACGGATGAATCTATACGAACACATTGTAATCACCCAAAGTCTGTAGTTTACATTAGGATTCATGCTTGGTTTTGTACATTCCACGGGTTTGGACAAATAAATAATGACATGTGTCTACCACTGTGCAGTGCTCTGCCTATTCATCTTCCCCTGCCATCCCTGGCAACCACCGATCTGTTCACTGTTTCCATAGTTCAGACTTTTCTAGAATGCCATGTAATTGGAATTGTGCAGTGTGTAGGCTTTGCAGAATGGCTTTTCATTTAGTAACATGGATTCAAATGTCCTCCGTGTCTTTTCATGGTTAGCTCATTTGTTTTTAGTCCTGAATAATAGTCCACAGTTTGTTTACCCCACCTACTGAAGGACACCTTGGTTGCTTCCAAGTTTGGGCAATTACGAATAAAGCTCTATAAACATCCATGTACAGGTTTTCATGTGGATCTAAGCTTTCAACTGCTTTGGGTAAATACCAAGAAGCACAATTGCTGAATCATATGGTGTGAGTATGTTTAGTTTTGTAAGAAATCTCCCTATAAATATAAGAAAGCCGAGGCTCAGGGTGGCTAAAGGGCCTTGTCAAAGTCACACAGCTAGAAAATGGTAAAGTCGGGACTTAAATCCATACCTCCCTGATTCTCCTTTCCACTTCATTTTACTGTTCAAAGCTAAGTGTTTTACAAGGTAAAACATTGAAATAGTTGTAATTATAAAAAAATATGGCTACATTACCCACAAATGCTATAACATATATTACAGTAATGTATGCTTGTAAAATACATGTTTTGATATTTTTATAACTGCAATAATGTCTACAACAGAAAATACTCAGACCACATGAAAGAAATCTCTGAATATGTTCAAATGTGAAGCAGGGTTTCGCCCATGACCCAAGAGGAGTAATAATAAAAGTATCACCGTTTCCAGTAGAGAGAGGGGAAGATGTTTTCTGTGGTCATGTTTTCCAACTCTAAGTATATTTGCTGACCATTTTAATATAAACAGGGTGTATTTATATAGTCTAAAGAATAGCAACCAGATTCCTTGTTTTCAAGATGCCAAAAAATATACATCTTCAAGGATGATAAGCAATAACAGAGAAGAGTGAATTAAAAATATGGAGCTTCTATCTGATTCCTGACCAAGATTTTAATTTTATTGCATCAATATGCCATAGCAGCAGATATACAGGGTAGTGCCACCCACCCAAACCGATGTGGGGATGAGTCTGCCAGCATTCCCATTATAATCCTTGAAGGGGCTTCTGAGATTTTAAAACACATGAAATTGGCATACAGGTTCTCAGTAAGATGTGTTTTTGTTAAAAAAAAAAAAGTTTTAAAAAAGAGACCTAAATAGTGTCAGCTGGCTTTGATTAGAAGGTGAAGATTGCCTGGACAGCTTGGCTCAGTGCTTGAGTATTGATCTATGAACCAGGAGGTCATGGTTCGATTCCTGGTCAAGGCACATGCCCAGATAGTGGACTTGGTCCCCGGTGCAGGGTGTGCAGGAGGTGGCCACTTGGTGATTCTCCCTCATCACTGTTGTTACTGTCTCTCTCTCTCCCTTCCTCTCTGAAATCAGTAAAAATATATCGGAGAGGGGGAAAGAAGGTGCATAGCATGTAGATCCTGGGGAACCACTGGATCCCCTGAGGTCAGCGCAATGCCTGTTCTGGTCTTGGTGACACTGAGGTGCGGCCTGGGGACAATGCCGAAAGGAGGTGGTTTTATTTACAGGGCATCGAGAAAGGTGCAGTATCCAAATGAGTCCGGTTACTACCCACGTAACCATCACCAAATTTCCCCTTAAGTCACTCTGCTTCTCATTTAAGAAAGTGCAAAGCTGTCATGGGTGCGAGGGCGGATCACATGCTGCTGGGAGCAGAGCCTTGGAGCCTTCCTGCCTGGGTTTGAATCCCAGCTCCACCCAATCCTTAGCTTTGTGACCAGGGCACGTTACTTACCCTCTACTGCCTCCGCTTTCTCCTTGTTAAATGAGACAGGCGATAATGCCTGTCTTAGAGTTTTGAGGATTTAATGAATTACTACAAGTAAATACTCAGCACAAACTGCAGACACTCATTAAATGCTGAAAAACAAGCAAAAAAAACCCAACCCCTTGTGTTTACATACATTTTGGATAAGTATATCTGCCCTTAAATTGGGTAGGAAGATTAAATTCATAGGGGTGTGTGTGTGTGTGTGTGTGTGTGTGTGTGTGTGTGAGAGAGAGAGAGAGAGAGAGAGAATCTGTTTTTCTCTCTAAAAATACAGATGTTATAAAAATTTTCAAAACTCTAAATGAAAATTTATTTATAAAGATAATAACTATACATATATGTATACATACATACATACATTTGTTAGAGTTTTTTAATATTTTAGTGAAAGATGCTACTTTTCAGAATATATGCAACTTCTCAAGGTGGAGCCTGGTCGAGGTAAAACATTCCAGCAATGTCATGTACAGGCTCAGGACCATGTCAATGAATAGACATTATGATCCATTTCTGCAGCTATGTTGCCCAGTAAAAATATAATGCAAGTCACAAATATACCATCAAATTTCCTAATAGTTATCTTTAAAAAGTTTAAGAAAAACAAATGGAAGTACTTTATAATACTATATATTATGACAATGTATCAAAATATTATTTCAATGGGTAATAAGTATAAAAATAATTGAGAAATTTTTAAAAATATATATTTTATTGATCCTTTACAGAGAGGAAGGGAGAGGGACAGAGAGCTAGAAACATCGATGAGAGAGAAATATTGATCAGCTGCCTCCTGTACACCCTCCACTGCGGATGTGCCTGCAATAAAGGTACATGCCCTCAACCAGAATCAAACCTGGGACCTCTCAGACCACAGGCTGACTCTCTATCCACTGAGCCAAACCAGTTAGGGCAATAATTGAGAAATTTTACATTCTTTTTGTACTAATTCATTTAAATCCAGTGTATATTTCATACTTACAGCTTACTTTAATTCACACCAGCCATATTCCAAGTGCTCAACACCACATGTGGCTAGAGGCGGCCATATTGGACAGTATGGGTCTAGAATTATGTACTTTTAAGGGTCTAGCATTTTAAAATATGTTGGCTTCACAATATTAAAATAATAGAAAAATTAAATTTAATAAAGGTCGCTACTCCAGGTTAGAAATTAGCTGTTTCTACGGATTAAATTCAGGTCGGAAAAAAAATAAGCATCAGAGATAATAATCTAATAATCTAGACACTAAGATAGATAATGGTGAATCTTGCTTTTGGATCACATCATTGGACCAAGAACAGGAAATACATGATATTGATGTTTACTACTCAATTCTAACAACAGAGCATTTCTATTCTTTTTCATCCTGAAATTATATCTCCATCCCTCTTTCTATGAAAATCTTATTTTTTGAGAAAATAAACAAAAGCACTTATCTAACAATCTTTAAATGTTTTTTTTCTCCAAAAGAACAATGCCAATAATAATCCAAACAATAACACTACTGAATGAAGTAGTCCTTTCTGTCCTTAAAATGCACCTCGCTGGACAGTGATACCAAGGTGAGGGAGCATCTGACCCATGGAAGGAACAGCTCGTCTTTAACATTGTTAGAACTGCCGGTGCAAAGCAATGAAAAGCAGACCGAGTTTCAGACACTCTCATTATTGTTTCTACTATTTTTTGAGGCAATGCACTGACCTCGCCTGAATGCAGGTTACCTCACTTCCAGAGTCTTCCCTATATCACGGCGACCAGGTGCTAGTACGTGCTGTCAAATTTCTTTCTTCTTGAGTCATTCACAAATTCTTAATCAGTTCTGCCCTGAAGTGCTTCCCGGGATAGTTCTTTCAATAGTTTCGGTTCACTGTCAATGGGAAGCCATGGGCATTGGCACGGCTGACGGTTTGGAGTTTTTAGAAGGTACCTGTGTTAAGCTACCAGTGCCCGTGGCACAGCTCACCTCACGGAAGGGGGCTGAGTCCTCACCCCCATCCCACCTTCAGAAGATGGGAACACGTGAGCAGCTCCATATCCAACATTTTGTACATGGAGTTTCGCTTCACCACCATCTGGCTTATCTACAATAAGATAATGTATATTTATAAGTGCAAGATTTATATATTTCAGTTCTGGCTGGCACACAAAAAGGGGAAAATCTGCTTCTTACTGTTTAATTTCTACTGATATTAGAACCTTCATATTTTCATATATTCAAATACATAGCAACTTTTCTAAATATGGTTCTGATATTAAAGCCTTTGCATTTATCTTGCTTTCTTTTTAAAAACCATGAACTTTTTTTTTTCACACTATGCAGCATTCCGTATCAACACAATATTCATGCTATGCATTGTTATAACGAAGTTCGTGGAAGAAAGATCCAAGTGATTTCATAGTCAGAGTTAGATTAGCAAAGAACTGAGTGTAAATACAGGCTCTTGAGTTTTTATCCAAATCCTCTTTTGACTCTTATGAGAGTAGATATAATTTTAATTTATGTAATATACACACTATATATAAAATTATATAAATATATGTATATATGTGAATCTTTATTTTAATTAAAGATAGCCCTTGCAAAGATTTCAAATTTTTTAGCAGACTTACTATTATGTTTCTTAAATTCATACTTCTAAATTATAATTTTAAAAAAAGAAAAACTACAGTCTATCAAGATAAAATTTTACTAGAATTTTATACACATCATATACTTAGTGGTTGTGCTAAAACTAATTCAGTTTTTCTATTTGGGACATACTTCATTATATTATATTTCAATTGTAAGTCTATATTTTATGAAACATTAATTTAGAACCCTATATATTTAGATTTGAAATAGAAATTCATTTCCATCAGGGAGTCAAATATGCCTTGCCCAATGACCCTACTTCTACTGTTTGTAGTCATTGCATTTAACTCTATAGAGAACAAACAACCCTCCCCCAAAATATCACTTGAGTTCAAGGCAAAGTATTCATTTTTTGCAGTTTTAGTGTATGGTGTATTTTAATCAACTTGTGATATTTAAAAACACAGATGATTCATTAATAAGAAGGGAGGGATAGATGACTTGACTTCAAACATTCTAGACCATGGCTTTTGTTCATGATAAAAATTGAAAGTTGCCACGTTTTCTTCCTTTTTGCCTTAGTCTCCTATTTTTGCTTAGCCTGGGGATCTTTTCTTTCTTTTCACCCCAAAGTTGTGTGTATTGTTGTTGTTTACTTTATATCTAGTGGGGGTTATAAGAATGATATACTAATTTAAATATAGGTTTTAGCCTTGAACAATACCTATATAATTTCATCTTATTTTGCTGGCTAGAAACACCTTAATATCCACTGGTAAGATAACCACCCCCAAGCTCTTCCCATTTTGTAATGTTACCAACGGAAACTTTAAGATTTCAATTGAGTATTTTCTAACAGTTTCATTATTGACACCCTACAGCTGAAAGGCTATAAAAGGACAGAAGGCAGAGGAAAAAGGAGAGAGCGATGGATCTTGGTGCATTTTACACAATATGAAAACTTGTCCATTAGTGGGGAGAGGGTGGATAGACCCTCCTCCCCGCCCCAATACACACACACACACACACACACACACACATAATGACCTCTTTGCAAACAGTACGATTGCAAAGATAGAATAACGTAAACTTCTCAGAACATCATTAAAATCCCTCTCACAATACTTTTGATTGTCCATCTTCAGAGAGTGTGTGAGAAGCAGGATGAAATCCATGAGGCTTTCACTTTGTGGTTAAAGATGAATAAAACATATCCCATGGGCGGTGAAGGCCCTGAGAGAAGCCATGGAGCAGAGTCCCCGAGGAGACTATGAAGGAGAAATGATGATGGAAGCAGAAAGTGGGAGAGTTTCCTGATGATTTAGACCCTAAGCCAGGGCCAAGGACTTTGTCACCCCTGGACACGGGGGAGAAGGACTGCGTGGAGAACAGGAACTCCGAGATTAGTGAACATGGGGCCCTGGCAGTGTTGCTGTAGGGCCTCTGACGGAACATTTCCAGGGCAAGGAGTGTCTCCCTTTGTACCTTTAGAATCCACTCAGATTTGGCCAATGGCAGAGACCCACGCCAAGAACAAATGCAGAAAGGACTGGAGTTAGTAGCCTGCTCAGGTTTTCCACAAGCAGACCACACCCTTGCTTCCTTTAGGGAAGGGACTCCAGCAGTCCTGTCCCTCCAGAGATACAGCATCTAGCAACTACTCCAGTTTCCCGGAGACCCACCTCCAACCCCCAGCGGGAGGAGGCAGGGCTGCCCTGGTGGAGACATGTGGATGCACATCTTCAGGCAGGGAGCTGATATCTAGGAAGTCTGTCAGTGTCAGTGGGTGAATGGCATGAACAAATACAGGAAATCCTGCAGGACTCCATCCTATATCAAGTGCGAGCAAAGGAAAGTGAGTGATTCTATGACTTTGCCATGAAGGGTCTGAAGTTCTTGTACGGCCGTGGCCTTTTATGGGCCACAAGAATTGTACGTTAGAGAACAGGAGTTCTCAATTTTTTCAGCAAACTTATTAATGTTTATTAGATTCATACTTCTAAATTCTAATTAAAACAAAAAGGAAACCTAGAGTCTATCAAGATAAAATTTTGCTAGATCTTTATACATATCATATACTTAGTGGCTGCTGCTAAAACTAATTCAGTTTTTCTGGGCTACTGTGGTAAACATACAAACATTTTGGTAATCTGATTTTTTTGCTGAAAGACTTATAACTTAATGTGAATATTTAGCATTTTTTTACAAGTTTTTTATGAAATGATTTTGAGCTGTAACATGATAGGTAGTCTATCATATGGACGTAAAACAATTCATTTAATAGTCTAGATTTGGAAATTTAAGATTGTTTCTATATTTTTTTTTTCAAATTTAAATGGTGCCACTACAAATATATTTGTGGAGATATCTTTGCGTAAGTCCCCAATAATTTGAAAGTTCGAATTTTTATAGCATTTTTTTTCATTTTATTAAGTTTCTAAGTTCACAAGTCATACTTTAACATCGAACCTTCCTTTTTATTTTCTATATTTTAAAAATTCACCTTTTCTTTAGTGAGTAGTATCTTTTACAAAAGCAGACAAAGTAAAAAAAAAGAGAAAAGAAAAAAATTTACTGAATAACGCTCAGTTGCTTTATTCCATTAATTTCATCTATGATACTAAAATCTATTTTCACATCAACATTTGACACTGATAATTAAACCAATTTTAACAATCTTGAAGAAAATTTCTCCCCCTCTGAAGATCCTTCTCATTTTTACTTAACAAAAGATGTCACTCTTCAAGGACCAAATTCAAACCTCAACTACTCAAATCGCATTAACTCAGAGAATTTCTCTTTGTCATTGTGACAATGCTCAGATATTTCAATACATTCACATTCCTGTTCACTGCCACAGAGACAAATGTATCTGCTATATGAATTGGTAGTCATACCACAATATGAATGTAACTTTTCTACAAAAAGAAGACATTTTTTTCTAAAGCATTTTGGAAGTAAGCGAAATATTAAAATTCATGCCCGGATTTATTTTTTCCCATAAAGCTGTCAACTTTCCTTACCTTAAAAGTAAACGATGTGAGATTAAAAAAAAAAAAAAAAAAAAAAAAGCTAGAGAAAGAAGCACCCAGCCGAGAACTCTGAATTGGAAGAACACTGAGCTTTTCTATATGGCTGCAAGTTGCCTGGCTGATCGAGTGTTCTACCATATCCTGGGCTCTGAAAGGATATTAATTAGCTCTCCCAACAGCTTTGTGAGGGAGGTTGTTGTTATGAAGAAACTGGGGCTTAGAAATCCTCAGAGTTTTCCCTGGTATCACATAGGAGGGAAGTTGGAGACATCTGCAGGGCTACAGAACCAGTGTATGTGCAGCGTGCCCACTGCTTTCCAACATAAAACTCGTATGAACTCAGGACAATTGGCTTTCATCAAAGATGAAATGAATGGAATAAAGCAACTGAGTGTTATTCAGTAATTTTTTTTCTTTTCTCTCTTTTTACTTTGTATGCTTTTGCAAAATAGACACCACATGGTCCCAGGTCTCCTCAGAGAAAGGCCTAAAGGCCTTTGAAGGTAAGTGTAATTATTAGTACACAATTCATACAGTCCCAAGTTAATAATGAAATTAATTAAATTAGAAACTATTGCGCATGTATACGTCTAATATTCTCTCAATTTGCTTTCTGGGTGGAAGCAAGTTATATTTATATTATATTTTATGAAAAGACTGCCTTGAATTACATTGCAAAAAATCTCCCTTTGGAATTTAAACTAAGACTTAACTAGCGGGGGACATAGGACAGGTAGGGCAGGGGAGAAATCCAGAAAGAAAATTTGTGGAGGCATATGGAGGAACGGGCTCCTAAACACTGATGTTTAAATGGTTTTTAACTTTTCCATTACAGTGGACATTCAATATGACATTATTAATTTCAGGTGCACAACACAGTGGTTAGACATGTAACTTGAGAAGCTGTCCTCCCAATGTCTCACACTCATTTTACACCATGTATAGTTGCTCTAATATTATGGACTATATTTTCTAAGCTGTACTTTACCTCCCTGTGACTATTTTGTAACTGCCAATTTGTACTTTTTAGTCCCTTCACCTTTTCTACCCAGCTTTAAAGCAACGCACCAGTAAGTATTTCCCATAAAATAATAGGGGATGACTAGGGTAAGAATATTCTGTTTTTCTTAAACAATTGGGTGGATTGACTAGAGGTTGCCAGTGACATCCTAATTTGCAAGCAGGACTATTCCTCTAAGAATAAGAGGTGACCTTGGCAACCCAAAGCCTTGGGACAGGAGGATCAAGGCGATATGCTTTCATCATCGCCTTGCTTTGGGGCATTCCTCTCTAAATAAGTCTACAATAATTTTCTAAAACCTAATTCAGATAAAGACATCTTTATAATTTCTATTTCCCATTTTAATAACTTGCAAAAAAATGAAAGCTTGCATATTCCTGGTCCTGTGCCTGGGTTGGGGCTCTAAAGATTAATAAGACATGACTCTTACCCTGAAGGAACTTAATCGGCTAAGAAGGGAGACAGAACAGCGAATGGGAACATTAGTAAAACCTTATAAATATTGATTGATGTGACTTAGTTTTCCACACCCTCTGGCATCTGATCACCCCGCTCTTCAGTTGGAAGAATCCATTCCTTTTGGCAGCTTTAGGTTTTAGTGACAAAGAAAAAAACAGCCAATGCTCAACTTTCGGCCTCCAAAAGGGGCTTTGGAAATCTGTGTCAGAAAGCCACAGGAGCTGGGCTTTTGATAGCAGAAAATGTTGAGAATCAAAAGACAGGGTGAAAAGGGAACAGGTCACAGAGAGTAGCCACAGAGGATCATCCAGAAACCAACTTGATCCAGGGAGAGTGGAGAAGTTGGGGGGTGAGGAGAGGGGTCATTGAGGCCTCCACGCCCTGTGATGACCTGATAGGAAGGAGCAGAGTGAGCAGGAGCGATTTTGCGAGGTCTCTGCATCAACACAGTCCATTGCCAACCAGCACTCAGCCATCTCCAGGGTCATTCATTGTACCGTGGGGCCACCACCACTCACGCTTAGGCTGGGGAGCTCAGCCTGCTGTCCTTGTTGCTTTCTGAACCGCGCTTGCCAAGATGCTTATAGATTGTCTTCCAGAGTTGGGGCTCATCTGTGTTCTAAAATGCAGCCCTTTTTAATCAGCCCACATGGCCCGACTATTTCTGAAGGCCTAGGGATTTCCAGTTCCTTGGACAGAACCGGGCCCTGCCACAGGGAGGGACATGGAGCTCTGGAAGGCAAAGTCCCCCCCTACCCACCCCTCCACACACACACTCAGCTCTGTGGTTACAAGGGCAGCAGAAAGGGTCCTTCTTCCCTGCTCCATGGTCAGCAAGCTCTCAGGCATTTGTCTGGACACACGGTGGTTCAGGGTGGCATTGTGCCTCCCTCCCTCCCTGCCTCTTTTCCTGAGTTCACCAGCAGCCCTCGGCTGTGTTCTTCTCCAAGCACTGAGCTGTCCATGATTTCTTAACTTCATCAGTTCTGTCTTGCTGTCTCCACACACCTGTGGCCAGACGACTTTTCCAAAGAATCAAAATTTTCTTTGAGAAATCCGTGTTTCTGAACTTCTTCCCCAGAAGGTGGCCCAACAGCATCCTCGTTCTAAGTGAACCTGAGCAACGAGATCCTGATCCATGAAACTCCGTACAACAGGTCAGGGGCTGGGGGTAGAGACATGAGCTGCTTATTAGAAAGAAATGTGAATGTATCGAGTTAAAGGGCTACCAATGCATTAATGAAGCCAGTGCACATTAATGCATTACTTAATGGATATAGCAAATTACTTAATCGGCTAAGTTAGCAAACTCCTGCTATAGGTACACATGGCTAATTCTAACAACTTTACTTGACATTTTACCTTTCTAAAGGGATTTGTCTCAAGGAAACAAAATTATGTGGGAAACTGAACTTATAAAGCACGTGCTACTAATAATATCATCTGAACCATATGTGACAGACCTGGCATTTACTGACAGGTACAAATGGGCTCCATTAAGTATTAATAGGAATGGATCAAGGCAGGGTTTAGATATGTGGTCTAATGTGGCTTTCCTATCAACAGAAATCTTGATCTTGCTGCCCTCAAAGAAGGTAAATATCTATTGCTTAGGACAGGGTAGCGGCTACTCCATAATGAGGCGACCTGTCACCAGAGAGCAGTGGCTTCAGATGTGTGTGCTGGTCACTTACAAAGCTAAGTGGTGGGTCCACACACTTAGCACTGGACTATTTATTTTAAGATTACAGAAAATATTCACTGAGTTCATAGAGAAACTGAGAAGGACTCTTTAATTCGGATGGAATAATATTAGGCACTTAAGCAAGTTTGTGCATTCACATTTTACTGTGTGCTGCAGAGTATAAGTGCTCTAGATGCAGAGGCCACAAGCTGGTGGTCTTGCAGGCAAATTCAGTCTGCAGACGTGAAGACACATAGCATTGGGGCCACAGTATTTTAAGTATAGGAACATGCCACGCCAAAAAAATAAAGAAATCTGGATTTCTGATTTCATTGTGGAATATTAGGCAACAGTGGCCATTCCCACACAGCAATGCCGGCTTGATCTGACAGGAGCTGCTCATTTAGGTGCAGTAGGCACATTCAGGTTAGCCATGAGCTCTATCCAGCTGCTCCACTCATTTGTACAACCTGCCTGGCCCTGGTAGGTATTTGAGGAGAGAGAGAGAGAGAGAGAGAGAGAGAGAGAGAGAGAGAGAGAGAGAGAGAGTGTGTGTGTGTTTAACATCTGTTTTAAACACTCAAAGCAGCCTCAATTAAAGCAGGAAGGAATGAAGGGCAATGAAGAAGAAAGTACTCAAATAATGTTTCATGAATAAAGGGGTTTGATGTGGGAATTTGAAGTGAATTAGTTAAACGAGGGAAAGGAAGGTTCTTAGTAAAGGGGAAAATAGGATGAAGAGGGCTTCAACGCATGAGTGGTCCTGGTAGCCTGGACTTCAAAGATCTGGGTAGACAAATAAGATCCACATGAAGGGATTAAAAAGTATTTGTGTTTCATCCAATTTGGTCATAAATGAGGATCCAGTATAGGAATTTCGGGAGGGAAGTAATGCGATACAATGAAAATGGTGTTTATAGGTGATCATAGGTAGAGGAATATGTTGGAAGAAACTGGACTCAGGGACCAGGTGGAGAGCGGTGCAAAAGTTAGGTGCAAAATAAGGAAGAGCTCCTAGGTGGTTTGTAGCATTGAGAGAGATTACAAATGAGACATTGTGTATCACAAATATATTTGTGCCATAAGTTCATTAGCATTTTATCTATGGTGAGATAAAATCTACTTTATTTCTTTGCGTTTTATTCATCTTCATTTCATGGAAGCTATTTCTGAGATGAGTTACTTCTCCATGTCCTTGGCCTTTATCATAAATAACCCTCCCCAACATAGATTACCTGTCTTGGGTCTGGGTCTTTTAGTAACTCATTTATATTGTAATGGGTGGTCATTTTAAAACTATAATTTTTCTTTCAGGGATAGTGAATATTAAGATAAGACTCAGAAAAATAAAATTCTAGATATTTTGAGTTGTAAAGACCTGATCCTCTTACTTTCTAACCTGTTGGTCAGGAAACTGAGGCCCAGTACACGGAAGTGATGGAATGAACCAATAAAATGGCTCCTTTAGAGAAATGCAAAAGCCTCTTGCATCCAATTGCAGGAGTTTGGGTAAATTAGCTCCTATTCAAGACCTGCTCTGGTTGTATGTAAGCTCATACTACATGTCAACCAAGAATTTCTGAGAATTAGTACCTCTCATGTTGCTTTTATTATGAGATAAAAAAATCCACCTCCAGTGTAATGGCGGAGGACATACTTAGGAAACATCAAAGGGGTTGCTGGGTTACAAGATCATGATGCCTTTCACAGGGCCAGATGCCAAACGATTCATGAGCCACTATCTCTAAGCAAGTTCAGGTTGAGCCGTCTGAGTCCCAGTACAAGGTCTGCCTCAAGGACCTGTTCCATTTGCAGCTGGCTAAGATGCCTGTAGCTCTGTGGTGGCTTTTATCTTCATTAAAATTTAGCAGTATTTTAACCCATATATTAATTAAAATGACTTCTACCTGAATTGAAATATTGCAGTATCAACTCATTATCTAATAAAATAACTTACATGCAAAGATTTTCTTCTCTCGTTTTGGAAGATTTGCCTCTAAATTTTAGTGCTTTGATAGATGTTGGCCAGTGTTTCCTTTGCTCCTGGGTTTTTTTTATACACAGTAGGTATAAAAAAATAGACTCTAAATGAATTTGAAGAATTACTGAACTCTTAAAAGTTTACTTCTATATCTAGACCACTGATCCTGCCAATAATTTTCTTCCCCATCAGAGACGAATGATATATAAGTTGAAAAAAAACAACCCACAGAAAACAAAACAACTTAAGCATTTGCAAAACCAATGCATCACACAATCACCCTCTTGAGATTTATCCCTTGGCATTGAGACTTCAAGTTGAGAAGAATGAAGTAAAAGAAGTCAATGTAGCCTATAAAAGAATGTGACCAACTAACTCCGTGTATCAGAGGAGCTTAATAATGGCAATCAATCACTTACGGTAAATTCAAACAACATTTACTTTTGGCAGGTAACTGTGTGCCAAGAATGTATCCCGCATGCTCTTTTATTTATGGTAAAACAAAAATGACATTACACTTTGTCATGGAAGAATGCTTTAAGTGATACTTTAAAAAATATATACTCTGCGCTTGAAACAGCTGCTTCCTGATTTATGATTATAGATGCCACTGCGCACATGCTGTGGTCGTTGATATGAAAGGGATGTGGTCAGCCACTGTGTGAGGAAGGATTGATGCCTTTCCCATTAGCCTCTGAGTCTTCCTATCTTACCCGCTCCCAAGTTTTCCTAAGCAAGTACCCATTCTTTCCTTCATCTTTTAAGATATTAGCACTGACGCGCAAAAGAAATAAAATTCAGAGGCCTCCAGATCTCTGATCTTCACATACTTAAGTAAACGTGTTATATGAGGAGACAGCTCTTCTGTGGGAACATGTAAGGAATTCTGCTTTGTGTCTGGCATTACTTTCCAGCATTTGGAGCCACAGACCTTCAGGCTGACAGTATTTTAACTTTATAGACTACGTGGGCCCTGCGCTGCTCATGCGCTCGTGGTATTTTTGTTAGAGTGTACTCAGAGTGTGTGTTCCCCACCCTGCGCTTGCACACGTGTGCACTCACGCATGTTTATAACTTTCAAAGTGATTTTATTGGAAACCACTCTTCTTCTTTTGCTCTGGACGTAGAAAACCAGTGCCTCTAATAGGCACAAGACCAGGAGGAGGGGAAAGAACGAGGAAGTGGATCTCTATGACATTTCAGGAAGCTTCTGGATTTATGCTGATTCAGGCTACAACGCCTACAAATGTTTCCAAAGTGGTCAGTGTGCCTCAGCCTCTAATGCATTTGATGGGCTCTGACCCTAGAAATGCTGATTTCATCTATTACGAGCTGGGTGAAGACTGGGAGAAAACAGTGCAAATCTGTCGTGGTTTGCAGATTGCACGTTAGATAAGACCAGTTATTGGTTTGGAAGTTTGGTTTTAAAATTAAATTTGTTTAGCTGAGACAGACCCCGTTATTTTGTGCATGCGTTCCCCTCCAGTTTTTCTAAGTCATAGTGCATGCTCCACCCTCTGGCATCAACTGGTCCTCCACAATACACACCATTGTGGAGGCTTTGAGAGTAGGAGCCTGCCTTAATCCAAGGCTGAGATTAACAGTGGCCACACGGCTGGTAGCATTGCTGTTTCTTTTGTTGGCTGTGTGACCTTGGACAATACAGTGATCACTCTGGAAAGAGAGGTTTCTTATCTGTAAAATAAGAGAATCGAGCTAGAACGCTAACTGCAAACTATTCTGGAAAATGGGAGGAGAAAAGAAGAGAGGATAGATCTAGCAGACATGACTCTGGTTTTCCTGTTCTCACCGGGAAGATCCCCTTTGATTCGTTTTGCATATTAAGTTCTTGGATAATGAAAGAACTCCAAAGTAAATACAAACTTGGAAATCTTTGGGCTAGAAGATCATTAAGCTTCTTTTTAGTATTAAGCTATTTTGTGATATTATTTTAGTTTCTTTCTGATCTGTAGACTACACAAGCAGTACAGAAACTAAAGCACTGTGCAGGTGGGATTATACCAGGTTTTAATTATTTTTTTCTGTACTTTCTACAGTGTTCATACTCTGTAATTATTATTCAAAAATTAATAGTCATTAGAAAAAAACTAATATATATATATACAATGTAACAGTTAAGAAAAACCTATTGGTCTTAAGCAAGCTTTTTATTGATATATATTGAATATATTTATTGATATTGAATATATATATAGATAGAGAGAGGCAAAGACAGAAAAGTGCACAAGTATGAATTGATTTTTTCAAAGCACACATATTTAAAGCACTCTGTATCAATTAAAATCTGAATTATGATATTTTATGTAAACAAAATCAGCCACATTATATTTGTTTCAGGTGCTTTCATTCTTAGAAATTATTTCAGCAGATATAGTTTATATATGTTGAGTATATACATTAAATGCTAAGATTTTGAACACCAACTTATTTTTAGTGGTTGGTCTTTAGAAAACATAATAAAAGGAAAATTGCCATTGGTATTAATGAGTAAATGAGAAATATTACATATAGTTTAAAAAAACAACTATAACTTAAAGTCAAAGAAATTCTCTGTATAGTTCACTCCTCTAACTTCTCAAAAAACAATATAGAATATATTCTCAATCAGGTACTCAAGTGCAACCCAATATTTTTTGAATTGCCTCTAATAAGCCGTTTTCTCAAATCATTCTGGCTTTTAAAGTAATCACTATTCAAGCTCCGATGAGCAGTGGAGCCAAAAACCATTGTTTTAGTTTCTGCTGCTTTTAAAACCAGTTTGTTTTCCTGGAACCAGTCTGCCAAAGTCTTTTTGCAGTTCAGTAGTTAAGTGAGAAACAGATTTGCCATTAAAATGCACAGTCGTGCCATCTGCATAAAGATGTATAGAGCAGTAATGACACATCCATGTTAAATCATTAATAAAAAGAGAACAGAGGAGCGGGCCCGTGACTGACACTGTTGCTTAATAACTGGAAGGGGAAGGGGAAAGAGACAGCCCTGTGAAGAGGAACAGATTGATGTCTGTCGAAGCCATCGCTTATCTTTTGACAGCATTTGGGCCAGAGCCCACGCTCCCTACCTTCTGTAGGCAAAGCCCGCAGTTCACCAGGCCAAAGCAGTTTGGGAAATTAATGAAAAAACAGCACTTAATTCAGAATTTCCCTTCAGGACATGTAGCCATTAATATTAGGTTGTCATGGGGTGACATACGAAGTCCTGGCAAAGCCCTCAAAGGCTTTTCCGATGTGGAACTTGTGTGTTGCCCTCATCAGCATCTCTAAGCTTCCTGAACACCTATCAGCAGCATTAGCCACTGCTGTAACGGGTTTTGTGGCACGATTTCTCATTTTATTTTATGTAGGGGAGATGGAGTTTCTGAAGATGTGAAAGCCAGTGATGAATTAAATAATTGGTCCAGAATATACATTTCAAATTTAGGAAATCTCTTTGTGAAGAAAATCTGGAATAAATAAATAAACTCTGCTGTGGCAAAGTTATGTCTTTGATCCTAATTTTTTTTTTCTGTGCCAAAGTCATTGAAGAATATTTACTTCAGTATAAACTGTGAGGTAACAGAAGAAAAAAAATATATATATATTTTTTCCAGGCATGAAAATATATATAAAGGAGTTCACAACTAACTTTAGCTGGTCACAGCTTGTCTAAATCTATAGGAGTTTTAAATGGTTGGGAGTAAACTGATTCAAGTGGAATTAGTCTGGGAAGATTTTTTAAAAGACACACGTTTAGCCCAGCTGGCATGGCTCGGTGGTTGAGCACTGAACTATGAACCAAAAGGCAGTGGTTCAATTCCTGGTAAGGGCACATATGTGGGTTGTATGCTTGATCCCCAGTAGAGAGTGTACAGGAGGCAGCCAATCAAAAATTCTTTCTCAGCATTGATGTTTCTCTCTTTCTCTCTCTCTCTCTCTCTCTCTCTCTCTCTCTCTCTCTCTCTCTGTCTCTCTCTTCTCTCCTTCCCTCCCTCCTTCTCCCTTCTTCTCTGAAATCAATAAAAATATATATTTAAAAAAAAGAAGATATACATTTGGGAAAATGCCAAAGTCTTACTTTGATAGTAAACCCACCTTATATTGTGGATATTAGTCATAGGTTGTGCAGTTCAACATTCAGTGAGATGTGAAGCTGGATAAAATGTACCTCGGCCTGTATCTGCACACATTTCCTCTGTGACATGAATATACACATGCTACACGGACGACCCCTGGTGTGTGGATCAAGGAACCTAAGTGCTGTCTCCCTTGGACACTAACTAGTTGAGTGACAATAAGTAACTCAGTCTCCCCTTTCTCAGACTTTCCTCCTGTCAACTTAGATCCATTTTTGCCCTTTTGTTCTGGAATTCTGTTGTTAATGACTATCTCACAGCTGTGAGTGTGCGAGTGTGCTAAAGCCCTTCCCCGATCATCCCAAGAGCTTTGTAAGTGCCTGTTAGTGGGCTCCATGCATGTGCAAAGCACAGGAAAGTGAAAGGAAAAAACCAGGCTTGTCTTTCCCCACTGTGTACTCAGAGAGCCCAGTTTCGCGCCCGGAATAGTGCTTGACATGGAGGCACCGCGGGGAGCAAAAGAACCCCAGGTCGTGTTTACTGAGCGTTTGGTTTAGTTTCGTAGAGGAGTTCAAGCAATTGAGGGATAAGCACATGTACAATTGCTAATGATATGAACTGATTCAGGAAAAGGCACAATGTGCTAGGAGTTGTTTACCATGGGCTTAAAGGGAAACTCTTAGGGAGAGTCTAATCGATACTAATAAAAGGACAATATGTTAATTAGACCAGACATCTTCTGGATGACCTTCTGAATATCCTTCTGGACAAAGGCAAGGTGGTGGGGCCAAGGCAGAGGCAGTTAGGGGCAATCAGGCCAGCAGGGGAGAGCAGTTAGGGAGTGATCAGGCTGGCAGGGGAGCAGTGTCCCAAATGACAAGACTTCATTTTTTAAGGCTAAATAATATTCCAATAGAATAGTATTCCAAATAATATATTTTCTTTACCTATTCATTCATCAGTTGACAATTAGGGAGTTTCCGTATCTTGACTATTGTAAAATATAGTAAAATAAACATGGTGTGATTATATCTTTATGAGTTACTGCTTTTTTTTTCTTTGAATAAATACTCATAAGTAGAATTGCTGGATTATATAGTAATTCTATTTTTAATTTTTTGAGGAACCTCCATACTATTTTCGATAGTGGCTATGACAATTTATATTCCCACCAACAGAGCATAAGGGTTCCCTTTTCACTACATCCTCTTCCACACTTGTCTTTTTTATGATAGCCATTCTAACAGATATAAGGTGCTGTCAAAAGATATCTCATTGTGATTTTGATTTGTAATTTCCTGATGATTAGTGATGTTGAGCACCTTTACATTTTCCTCTTGGTCATCTATATTTCTTCTTGGAAAAACTGTTTACTCAGGTTCTCTGAACATTTTTTAATTTATAATTTGCTTTCAATATTGACTTATATATATGAGTCCTTTGAACTACGATGCATAGTATAGTATATGTACGATGTATATTTATATAGTATATAAGTAAGAGTTAATTGGGTGTTTGAATATGAGGTGGAGAGAGAGACTGCCAAAGTGTGCAAGACAAAGAGAACAGTAAATGCAAAGGCCCTGTACACACCGGAGAAATTGGAAGGAGGCTGGAGTTACTCCCCCAAGAAGTAGCAGGAGTTAGAGAACCAGGTAGGGGCTACATCATGCAAGGGCTTACTGGCTAGACTATAAATACCATTTTGATTAGTTGCTGAGAAAGAGTCCTAAAAAAACTTTCTAGGGATTTATAGAATACCTTTCTACTTCCGTGATGGAAAGAAATAGTGTGCATTATCTTAGACATTGTGTTGGATTCATGCCATGAACACAGTAAATCATAAAGTTAGACATGAGAGTCTGAGGGTCAATAATACTTATTGAAGTTGCCATTTCCAGAAAAAAAAACACATCCAAATCAATGAAATTTGCTGATCAGAACAATTCTAAATTATGGAATTGCCTTTCCCTTATTATTTTGTTGGATAGAGGATTCAGACCAAAAACATCCCTGGAACTATCTGGAGGTCACATATTCTGCAAGATGCTAGATCCTTACTATTTAAAGTGTGGTCTGCATGCCAGGGACATCAGGAGAGCTTGTTAGAAATGCAGAGTCCAGGTCCCACCCCAGACCCACTGAGCCTGCAATTAACAAGCTCTTCAAGGGAATTCTAGGGCATATTAGTGTTAAAGAAGTGCTGCTAGAGATACTGGGAAAATAAAGTCAAAATAATGTATAAATTAGAACGTTGAGAATAAATTTAAATTTAGCTTTCTTGTAGCTAATTATCATTTTAATGTAAAATTTCCTTAACACTTTCATAAATTCAAGTTTTATTATTGTTATGGAAAATGTTTTACTAGAAAACAATTACTCTAGGCATGATGCCAACAGTTTTAAGGTTTCAACTTTTCTCAAAACACAGCAAAATATTTTGAGTGTAAACATATTTCCCTTGTAGGACGAATATAGCCATGCTAAATATCAATGATCAATTACTAAAATTTCCTGTGAGAAATGTTCACAATAGTTCAAGGCAAAGCAACAATTCAATAGTCTGTCCTCTGTACCCAAATCACTGGAAAGTAATTGTTTAGCCCTTCAGACCTTTACAGTCAAAATCCAGAACTATTTATGGGATTCATGTTTGAAATTTCCAAGAGTATTTGGACTTATTTGGAGCTCCAGTTTATATAATAAAAACACATTCTTAACAATTTATTTAACTAAATTTGGAGCTTGAAGCTCTCAATGGATGTATGAATCATGGGAGCCTGGCCAGATGTTTTGGAGTGAGGAATTCAAAATGCATTAGCAGCGTGGCATGTCATGCAGTCTGATGCAAAACATTTCTTCTCTCTTTCCAAAAGCCTTGTTTAGTTTCTATTGTAAGGCATGAACTACGGTGACAGTTCATAGCTCTAGGGAAACATCTAAAATCCATAAGTAGTATCTACCCAGACAGTGGAAATATGAGGCAATTATCTACACAATCAATGTCACCAAAAAGGCTGCCCACTCAGCCATGTACCAAGTCCATGATGCATAGTTACCTGTTAGGTTTATTTCGCTCTCTTATGTCTAACATTTTCTACAGGATCTTTTGTTCTTTGCTCCATTCCCATCCCTCTCACTGTCAGCAGATGACCTTCTTTATTCTTTATGAAGAAAATACAATGAATTAGAAAAATATTGTGAAAAGACCCACAATGTCACCAATGCAGAATGTCAGAATCTCTATTTCTCTGCAATATTACTGTACCATAAATATCTTATTTTTCTCATTCCATTCCTCTGAATCTTTCTCTTCACTTTTTTCAGATTTGTCCCACTATTTCATGTCATCAATTCTGAGATAAGGAGTGAGTTTTCGGCGAATATGTGAGACGAAGCCTTTACTCTCAAACATATAAGGACAAATTAAACACACTCAGTTATCTTCTCTTGACCCTGTTTTTCCTTGATGATATTTGTCATTGTCTTTTCTTCTTCTCTCACCATCCGGCTTCTTAAAAGTGAAATGAACACTCTTCAACCCTTGTTTGCTCCTGAACCAGCCCTCCCAACTCAACTGCAATGGTTGGTGTCAATATCACCAATTACCAACTTCCTGCAGGTTTAAGTTATTCCTTGCATTCCTCATTGTGACCTTCCACACAGCAGACTTTTACCTCCTTGAAATGCTTTGCCTTGTCCTTCCTTCCTTAAGATTCCCAGGCACCCTCTTCCCAATGTCTCCTTCCAAGTCCTTTAAGTTTCCATTCTAGTCACATCTCTAGAATTGAACTCCTTCCTCAATGTCCCTTCCCACCCACAACTCAGACCCTAATTCTTTTCCCCTCCTGTTGGCTTACTTGCCACTACATTATGCCCCTATCAACCTATTGACCATTTTTCATAATCTGCTAGAAGTGTAGTCCTTTAAAATAAAAGGAGAGATTCCTCTTCTGGTTGGTGGTAGGCTCTCTGCTCTGTCACATTCCAGCACAGAAACCCAAGGAGTCTAAAGATCCTAAAACCTGGCCTTCCAGGTTGTAGAAAAGTAAAATTTTCTAACAGGACAGTAGACATTTTATTTTGCAGTTGCTTAAACTTGATAGAAAACTCTCAAATATTTAGAACATGCTATATGGGCCTCATATCTGCTTATGCCATGCCCTGCAATTATTACAAGTGGGCCTTGATGATGAGTTTCTTTTTTGTTCTTTGTGGGGTTTTTTTGCCATTTAAAGCAACAGCAGACTGAACATCGCAGAGTGTGTTTTTTTTTCATGCCTACCACAATATTATGTATTTTAGAACAGTATTTGTTTGTTTAATATTACAAGAATCACCTGGAGCAATGATTTTTAAAGTTTAATGTGTGTGGGAATCACCTGGGGATCTTGTTAAAATGCAGGTACTGATTCAGCAGGTTGCAGGTGTGGCTGGAGAGTCTGCATTTCTAACAAGTTCCCAGGTGATGCAGCCGGTCTTTGGACCATATTTTGAGCATGAAAGACCTATAATACTTGTTTAAATGCAAATTCTTGTGCATCCTCCTCAGAAATTCTGCCTAAGGAGATCTAAATGGGACCCAGATGGTAAGCAAAACAGGACTTTTGAAGAAGGGACCCTGGTGGGACTGGGAAGATGGCCAATAGCTCACATTTTAGGACAAATGTTTCAGAACATGCTTCTCAAACTGCCTTGTGATGGGGATTCCTGACCCTCTGAAAATGCAGACTCTGAGTTAGCTAGAGGCTGCATTTCTGATAGTGATGCTCATGCTGTAGATCCACCAACCACTCTCTGAGTTGCAAGACTTTCCTATACAAAAATAAACTCAAAATGGATAAAAGAGTTAAACGTAAGATGGGAAACCATAAAAATCTTAGAAAAACCCATAGACAGCAAAATATCAGACATATGTTGTAGAAATATCTTTACCGATATAGCTCCTAGGACAATGGATGTTAAGGAGAAAATAAACAAATGGGACTACATTGAAAAAAGCTTCTGCACAGCAAAAGAAACCATCAACAAAACAGCAAGAAAGCCCACAGCATGGTAGAACACATTTGCCAATATGATATCCGACAAGGGTTTAATCTCCAAAATTCATAGGGAACTCATTTGGTAACTATCTTACCAAAAGGAAGATAAACAATCCAATCAAAAAATGGGCAAAGGACCTACTACTAAATAGACACTTCAAAAGTGGACACACAGAAGGCAAAGAGACACATGAAAACATGCTCAAAATCACTAATCATCTGAGAAATGCAAATCAAAACGACAATGCGGTACCATCTCACACCTGTCAGAATGGCTGTCATCAACAAATCCACAAACAACAAGTGTTGGAGAGGATGTGGAAATAAAGGAACCCTCGTGCACTGCTGGTGGGAATGCAAACTGGTGCAGCCACTGTGGAGAACAGTATGGAGTTTCCTCAAAAAGTTAAAAATGGAACTCGCATTTGCCCCAGTGATCCCACTTCTAGGAATATATCCCAAGAAATCAGAAACACCAATCAGAAAGGATATGTACACCCCTATATTCATAGCAGCACAATTCACCATAGCTAAGATCTGTAAACAGCCTAAGTACCCATCAGCAGAGGAGTGGATTAGAAAACTGTGGTACATCTACACAATGGAATACTACATTGCTTTAAAAAAGAAAGAACCCTTACCATTCACAACAGAATGGACGGAACTGGAGAGCATTATGCTAAGCGAAATAAGCCAGTCAGAGAAAAATAAATATCACATGATCTCACTCATTTGTGGAATATAATGAGCATCATAAACTAATGAACAGAAAACAGATCCAGGGACAGAGAAGCATCGGTCAGAATGTCAAACCTCAGAAGGAAGGTAGGGGAGGGTGGGGGTAAGGGAGAGAGATCAACCAAAGGACTTGTATGCATGCATATAAGCATAACCAATGGACACAGACACCAGGGGGGTGAGGGCATGAGTGGAGGTCTGGGGAGGGGCAATAGAGGGATAAGGACACATATGTAATACCTTAGTCAATAAAGAAAAAATTATTTGAAATCAGAATAAAAAAAAATTTTTTTTTAAAAAGGAGACAATAGCTTTATCCTAAAAACTGGATAAGAAACAGTCTTCTTCCCATTGTGAGGGTTCTTTGACTCTAGAAGGAGGCTCTGGAATAAGATAAATTATCTAGAAAGCTGGTAAAAAGTGAACCAATTAAGAGTGCAAAGATAATTTGAGTGGTGAATGTTATAACACCATGTTAATGCAGCCCATCCACCCAGACACAAGGGGATGGGGAAGGGGACTTGGGGGTAGGAGTGTAAGGCACGTCTGCTCTCTTGTCCTTAACTTAAGGGATATCTCTTCATCATTTACTCCACACCCTAGGCTGTGAGACATGCAGGTTCTCCTCTTCAATGACAGAAAACGTAACGAATGAAGGTGAGAGAGCTGTTTCACAGCATTAATGATCTCCATCGAACTGTCTGACATTTATTATTTACAGTATTTCTCACATTAATTTTTGGCACAATAGTATGGTAGTAGATTGCAGACCATGGGCTGGAAAGAAGGCTTTTGAATTTAATTTATTTCATGGAAGCTAAAAAGTTCACGCTGATTTATAAATGTACGATGAAATAAGATTCAATGAGCCTTATGAGACAAAGCTGAAGCAATTCAGAATCAGGAGCCAGAAATATTATAGGCCGTTTGTTCATCTCTGAAATCTCACACTGTTATTTAAATTCCTCTAAGTTCATTAATCCCACTTAATAGCAACCGATGCAAATCCACTTGGACTTTGGGGAGGGGAAAAAAAAATAATGGGCCATGATTATGCCACAGAAAATAATACAATTATTTTTACTTTGCAAGAGGTCACATTTGAAGAGTTTGAGATTTTGAGCTGCTATAACTACAAATTTAGCAAAAAGTAGGCATTTAATGATAGCGTTCACTTTAGTGGTTTAGGTTTTATTTTGAATGTTTGTTTTGTCTTAAAAACACTAATGCTGAAATGTTGTCTCAAATCTTTATTTTCAAATCACTTATTATATTACCATAAATTACAGGGTGCAGTAAAGGCCAGATTTAAAAGAAAGCACACTAACTGTCTCATTTTTCTATAAATAACATGACACTTTATGAAATAAGAATTATCATAAAAGTTTCTCTCTTTTTTCCTTTCTATAACTCCGCTTGTAAGCACTGAGCTAATGGCCTTCCTCCAACCAGCTCAGTGGACTGTTCCAAATATAGGAACATAATGGGTAGAGGTTAGCTGTAGGAAGTCTGAGAAAAATGGTAATCTATAATTTCACCACAATTATAATGTTTCCCTTAAATAATAGTTAAGTCCACAGGGTGAGTGCTAACAAATACCTTTTAAAGGTGCTCTTATTACCTTCATTGTTTTGATACTTTTGCTCCCTCCATACATGCCATTAGAAGCAGTAAAAGGCCTAGGAGGTTTGGAGGTTGTGGTTAACAATCAAGCAAAGGCCCTCACCCTGGAGGGTGGAGCATATGGTTATCTAGAGGGCCAGGCAGGCCACATTTACAGGAAGAAACCCAGTAAAGTCCAGAGACCTCTTGTCAGGATAAACCAGAACTCCATCTAAGCCCCTTAGAGGAGAAATTAATGTTTGGCTCAATTGAGATAAGTCAGAGAAAACCAGTCCTTTTTTTCCAATGAAGAGATCAGATAGTGACTCAATGGTTGAGCGTCAACTTATGGACTAGGAGGTTACGGTTCAATTCTCCCTCACTGCACATGCCCGGGTTGCAGGCTCGATCCCCAGTGTGGGTCATGCAGGAGGCAGCTGATCTCTCCCTTCCTCTCTGCAATCAACTATATATATATATATATATATATATATATATATATATATATATATATGTATATATATCTAATATAATAAAAGAGAAACATGCAAATTTGACCGTTACCACCAGCCAATCAGAGCGGCTGTATGCAAATTAACCCAGCCACAAACCAAAGGCTTCTGTTGCAACTGCCTGCCTAGGCTGGCTGAGCCTCTGCTCACAGCCACGCCCACCAGCCAATCAGAGTGGCTGTATGCAAATTAACCCAGCCGAGATGGAGGCTGGCAGGGCGGCTCTGCACTGGGAGCCTCCACGGCCGGCATAGCTGTGCCAGGTGTGTCAGCTCAGTGGGAGGGGGGGTCTGGCCTGGGCCTCCTCGGGGCGTCCAGGAGCAGCTGTACTGGGTCTGCTGCCTAGCTCTGCCCCCGGGAGCCTCGAGGAGTATCCAGGAACGCCTGTCCTGGGTCCACTGCCTGGCTCTGCCCTGGGGGCCTCCTCGGGGGCATGCAGGAGCACCCGTCCAGGGTCCGCTACCTTCATCCGCCCCCCAGGGTCCTCCACATGGCGTGTGGGAGCGTCTGCTGCACAGTGTAGAGAATCCGAAGCCAGTTCACTGCCCAGCTCCACCCCGGGTGTGTTTGCTCAGCAGCAGGGCCCCACCGAGGGATCCTGCACCAGCGTCCACCCCTGGCTTGCCACCCAACTCTGCACCAGGTGTGTCCCCTCAGCGGTGTGGGCCCACCAGGCATGTGCGATCGTGGGCCCTCCGGTGGGAAACATCCAGGCCTGCACTCACCAGCCTTCCCACCCCCCAGTGCACGAACCCTGAAGGGGCTGTGGGCAGCCTGAAAATGGCCCTCAACCCCTCATCCAGGCTGGCCAGGCATGCCAGCAGGTGGACATCTCCCCCGAGGTGTCCCAGACTGCAAGAGGGCACAGGCCAGGCTGAGGGACCCCCACCCCCTGAGTGCACAAATTTTTGTGCACCGGGCTCCTAGTATGTATATATATATATATATATATATATATATATATATATATATATATATAGAGAGAGAGAGAGAGAGAGAGAGAGAGAGAGAGAGAGAGAGAGACCAGATAGCTAGTGTGTTTAGGTGTAAATCTCATTTTGTCTGTCTTACACCCTGCCTTTCAGAAAGGAAATTGACAAGAAGTAAAACTATCTCTTGGGTCAAGAACCCACTGGGTGATGCAGACAGCTGTGTGGGACTATACTGGATGGAATCTGCTCTGGGTACAAGAATCAAAGCAGGGCATGGGAGCTGCACATTGAACAGCAGTGCTGGGCAGTGAGGGTGGTATGCATCTCCGTCATCAGACTTGGAATCTCGAGTCTGAGGTGCCTGGTCGGCTGGCCTAGGAGCTCTGTTCATCTAGTATCTTGGGAACAGAGGAAGGTCTGTTGGGAGGCAAATCTCTCCATGGGATCCGTGGGCAGAGGGAACAGTGAAACCCAGACAACTGTTCTGGGTAGATTTATTGGTATTTCGGGAGAGTCCTTCTCCTGTCCCCGCTGTCACACACTGTACTATTATAGATTGTGATTAGGGATGGGATCATGCATTGTGCCAAGTTTAAAACCCACACAAAATTGTAGGGTTAGAGTCTGGAACAAAACTTCAACTTCTTGGTGTAGAGTTTTTCTACTTATGGCAAAATGTGGCTTCCGGGAGGGTGAGCTAGGATGCCTCAAAGGGAAAAAATTCTTCCAAGGGAACATTTTGATAATTCAAGTGTAAATAAATATAAATCCAAAACACATTTTTAATTAAAGGGAAATTGCTTAGAAAAACACATGTAGATTCTCTCCCTTTCCGCAACCCCCTCCAAATAAAGTTCAGAAGGGTTAGCTTTGGAGAGGGGGCTTATGAACCCACCCTGGATTGCCTTGCTCAGATCAAGTCTCAGAAACAGGCTTTTTGAAAGTACACATAAGCCTTATTCCAGTACTACTAAAGAGTGTGGTTCCACATCACACGAAACCATGTTACGTACAAGTAACTGGGTTTGAAGCTTACCATTGTCATGTTCCCCACATTACACACACCTTTTATCTTGAGGACCTGATCTCTCCACAATCAAGTTTTCTACTCCCAGGCAGTGCCTGCACCTGGAAGGCTGCAGCCCTCTGCACTTTCACCTGTTTCTCTGACCCTCCCACCATCCCCAGGCGCCTAAATTACTGGGTGTGAAAGAGGCAGATTTACTTTTTTTTTTTTTTTTTTTGAGGCAGATTTCCTTTTAGCTTTGTTCTTTCTTTTAGTCTCTTTTTCTCTTGTGGCTTTTGTGGCATCTTATAATTATGTTTCACAAAATGCTTTCAGGCCTATCTTGTCCATATATAGAGATATAAAAATATGTAATAAGCAACTATTCAGAGGGAAAGAAGGCAGGAACAATGGGAAAGGGAGGGTATGAAAAGCAGTATTCAGTTTCCCTCAAATATTTGTGCTATCTGTCTATGGTCTTGTGTTTTTTCCTTTAAACCTGGCCTCCAAAGGAATCCTAGAGACACTGATACGTAACCTTTAGAGGAGCTCTCACCAGCTGCCTACAAGGACAAGCTGAATTTAGCATTTGTTTCACTATTTATACAAGAAAGGCCAAAGGAAGTTGTGCTTGTGGAAATGAAGTAATTAAAAGAGCACATAGAAGTTAGCCTTGACTTTTTAGTTTTGAGTATGTGTTTTTTTACAGTGACCTTCTCCTACCCCTGCAGAGATATCTATCTCCCCTACTAGACTGAACTTGAGTGAAGGGGTATGTCTGACTCATTTTGAAATCCTCACTGTCCACCACTGGACCTGGAGCTTATGGGAGACACCTAATAAATGTATTTGAAAAAAGCAATGGTACCTAAATGTGCCTGGGTTTGCATGTTCCTCCTCCTATTTTAAATGAGACAAACACTTTTCTTCTTCTTCTTCTCTTCTTCTTCTTCTTCTTCTTCTTCTTCTTCTTCTTCTTCTTTTTCTTCTTCTTCTTCTTCTTCTTCTTCTTCTTCTTCTTCTTCTTCTTCTTCTTCTTCTTCTTCTTCATTTAAAACCATGTGTGATACAAAGGCAAAAATCAATAAATATATCTGATTTATTTATCTGGACCTTGGTTATATGAAATCCATTTCTATTTAATTACCAAGAAACTCAGGATAGAAGTTTCTGTGGTCTCAGCACTGTATTACCTTTTGTCAAAACAATTTAGAAATAAAAAGATTATAATAAATCAGAATTAAATCTTTACTCTTAATTCTGAATTTTTTTTTATTTTTTTATTTATTTTTATTTTTATTTTTTTATCTAAACTAATAAAAGCGAAATATTAAAATTAACCGTTTCTCCGAGACAGGGTAAGCCACGCCCACCAGCCAATCAGAGCGGCTGTATGCAAATTAGCCCAGCCAACATGGCGGCCGCCACTCCCGGACCTGAGTAAACAGCCCTTTCCATTGCGGCAGGAGCGAAAGTGAAGCTGCGCCCCTCAGCTCAGCTC
>PVJC01016367.1:0-33928 GCA_004026665.1 Murina feae | reverse complement strand
AGAAAGAAAGAAAGAAAGAAAGAAACATCAATGTGAGAGACACATCAACTGGTTGCCTCCGCACTATCTCCGACCAGGGCTGAGGAGCAAACCTGCACTCAAAGTATGTGCCCTTGACTGGAAATCGAACTCATGACCCTTCGGTCCATGGGCCGGTGCTCTAACCACCGAGAAAGCCTGGCCAGGGCTCCCAGAGCAGTTTGTGTAGAATTCCACAATACCATTTACATATTGTTATAATTTACATCTTTACCACCAACCCAACAACACTGTGGGGGCGTGGATGACTCAACTTTGTGTCGCCCCATCCTGCACACAGTAGCGCCTGCCACTACTCAAGACGACATTTCACAGCAGTGTCCTGGATTCTCTGTCTCCTCCTCTGGACTGCCAGCTTCGTGAGGGCAGAGGCCTATTCTGTGCTCTGTGTGTCCCCAGCATGTGGTAGAGTGGCCGGCACTTCACAGGTCCTCAGCCAACGCTCTTTGAGTGAATGGGGATGCAGAGAACAGCACGGTGGCTGCAGCTAACCAGGCTGTGCTGTCTATTCGAAGGTAGCTAAGAGAGTAAAAGTTTTCAGCATAAGAAAAAAGCATTTTTGTAACTATGTGAGGTGACGGATGTCAACTAGACTCATGTGGTCATCATTTTGCAATAGACAGAAGTAATCGAATCATTATGCTGTATGCCTGAAACTAATATAATGCTGTATGTAAGTTATAGCTTAAAAAAATAAATAAAATAAAATAAGACCATTTCCAAGTTTCTGACAGAAAGGTGCTTTGAGTGCATGAACGTTTGTTAAGCGGATGAGTGTTCGATTGAATCTTGTGAATTTGCCTCGTTAAATTCCAGTGGGTTTCCCGCTTTACTCTGGGTGACAGTTCACCGCAATGATTTTATAAAGACTCAAGTAAAATGATAAAAATAGCTAAATGTGGTTATTTCAGTTGTAGGAAGGGTAGGAATTCCACCTAATTAGGATTCAATGAGAACCAGGCTTGAGTAAAAACTACATTAAAAGTCAGGTCCGGGACCTCGGCCAAGGCCCAGAATAAATCCCAGTGACCCTCCAAAGCCTTCAGACTCTGGGAAAGTCAGAAATGAAACAAATGATGGGCAGCCAGTAAGGCCACATTTCTCTAGAAGTTGGATGCTCTCTGAACCTATTCACCACCAGACGGAACTGGTACAAGTGGGAAGGGCTGGCAAAAGTGTCACTGTGCTGGGGGCTTGTGGGACAAGGTTCGAAAATTGTCTGCAGTCTATTCTAAGATGAGACCTGGTTCTGTTCAGCTCAGTGAAGCCCAATTCAGTTCAGTTCAGTTCAATTCAAATTATTCAACTTAACTAACATCTATGCAGCGTCTCATCACACCTGGCCTAGGAACCAAACTCATCCACATGCCCAAGGACTCTGCAAGATCTGACCCTGCCCCTCTTGGACTTCATTTAACACTCACTCATTCTGTTCCAGCCTCACTGACTTCCTTGCTGTTCCTTGCATGGCCAAGAATGCTTTTGCCCCAGGGCCTTTGCACTTACCCTTCTCTCTGCCTAGCAAGGTCTTTCCTCGCATATCCATGTGACTTCCTGCCTCATTTCCTCTAGGTCTCTGCTTAAATACTTTCTCCTTAGAGAAACCTTCCCTGACCACCTTTGCTGAAATAGTACCTCACCTGGGTTGAGTTGCCCAGTTTTATTTCTCTTTATGTCACTTATCTTTGCCTGGTAGTTTATTATGCACGCATTTGTCCTTGTCTGTTTCCACTAGAATGTAAGCTCATGAAGACAGGCATTTTGCCTGGCATATGGTAGAAGCTCTATAAATATTTGTTGAATGGATGAACGAAGAAACGAGTATCTGTTATATACCAGCTTCTACAATTAGTGATATTTCAATAGTTCCCGACCCTCGATGAACTCATGGCTTAACATGAAAAATGTAAGAAGCTACTTGACAAGCTTTATGGTGAAGGAATGCACAAAGTCTTAGGAGAAAATTAGCTGACGCTGAAGGGCGTGGGAGTGTGTTGGGGAACACTGTCCTGGGCCTGGAGGGGGGAGAGAGAGGGCTCACAAGAATCCAGGCAGAGCGAATCAGAGGAGAAGACGCAGAGCCAGTCCAGGGAACTCTGTGTGGAGTAGCCGAGGGATATGTGAATGGGAGACCCTCTGGCAGATGAACTTGAGAGATAGTAAATGCATGAACAGAGAAGCCATTGACAGAACAGGACGATCACTTAGCTTGGCCGCTGTTCAGTGATTATCTCCTTGATCAAAGGTCTGTGCTGAGTTTTGTGGAGGACACAGGGATTTAGAACTTGGGTCTGGCATTCTATCATGCAAGAGAATTTCCGTGTGGCCACACTTGCCCAGTTTCCCAGGAAAGCGTCTATTGCAATAAGTCTGTTTGACTATCCTTACTTACCCTTGCACACGTTTGATCGTCACTGTTGATTGGTGGGTGGGAGCATACAGGGGCCATCAGAGAAGGAAAGGCAGGTAACTGTAATGCAAGGCTGGTCTGACGTAGCCTTGTGAGATGTGCTTATAAAGTGCTCTGGGGCCTGAGGAGGGACTGGGCCTCTGGAGGCAGTGGAACCGGCTGTCTGTGTCAGTATTGTCAGCAAGTTGGTCCTTGGTTCTGTCTGTGTACTGGTTTCCTTTTTTCTTTACAAAAATATTCTTTCCAGGCCAGTCAGAGTGGCTCAGTTGGTTGAGCGTCAGCCCATGCACCAGGAGGTTGCTGGTTCGATTCTTGGTCAGGGCACACGCCCAGATTGTAGGCTCTATCCTCAGTAGGGGGCATAGAGAAGGCAGCCGATTGATATTTCACTCTCGTGGATGTTTCTCTCTCTCTCTCTCTCTCTCTCTCTCTCTCTCTCTCTCTCTCTCTCTCTCTCTCTCTCTCTCTCTCTCTCCTCTCCCTTCCTGTCTCTGAAATAAATAAAAACATATTAAAAAATGTCTTTTCCACATTCTGCCGCTGTGCCTGGGGAGTGCAGCGGGAGAGGAGAGATTCTGGGTTAAGGAACTAATGGAGAGCCTTGTGACCAAGACTGCAAAGGGCTCGCTCCAGCCTTGGCCTTGAACTGTTCGGTGAGAACAGCCTGGGAAAAATACCCACCTCCTTCCACCAGTGTGTTCTGCCTAAATTCCTGGGCGATCCTGAACCTGACCGCCTGACTCTCTACAGACTCACCCACCGATTTGAAAGAACCGAGGAAGCATCCACGGGTGATGTTTTCTTATATCCGGGGGAAGCAGAAACACAGAGCAACAACTATAAGCCAGCACGATAAACAAACACGACCACCAAACCGACAAACAAATGAATTCTGGAACTGTGGAGGCTTCCTAATCTATACACGTGGCCAAGTGCGTATGCAGTGAGCTTGGTTCAGGGTACGAGCTCAAGGCCAGCTTTCTGGTGCTGCACAGTCTCCTCTCCATTCTGGAAGCAATCCAGGAACCCAGGAAGGGGGCTCATCTGGCGGCTCCGGCTTTGGGAAACTCTCAAGACTTTTCGAGTCAGTCTCTTATGTCGGGAAAAGCAGCCCTGGCTGGTCTTCTATTTGTATTTTTTTTTTTTTTAAGAAAGACAAGAAAATATGTCAAATAATCATTCTGGCTATCTCTGGGTAGCTGAACTATGGATAATTTAAATTTTCTTTCCTATGTCTTCTTTGGACTTTCTAAAAGTTAAAAAATGAGCATATATAACTCTCAGTAGGCACAGGAGAAGAGGAGCCTTTAAATTTCCAGCACCTTGTGTGTATTGTGAGCAGCCCGTGAGGAGAACAAACTGGAGGGGCGGGGGAGGGAGATGAAATCAACACAAACACCAGGCTGCACAGGGAGTCAGACTTCGAGGAACGTAAAACCAACCAGACACCCTGTCTGCCGGGCAAGTGACCAGCTGCGCTGCCTGGGCTGTTTTTCATAGCACGGGAAACCCGCTGTGTGCTGGCAGCTGCTGATACACTGCTCCTGAAGGATGAAAGGGAGCGGAAACTTGGCATGGGGCAGGGATTGGAAGCGGGCTCAGCTGGGAGAGTTTCCCTCTCTGGCCTTTCCGTTCCCAGGCACTTGGGCTCCTGCTGGCCCCTGCCATGTTTGCACTGGGCAGTTTTAAGGGTGAAGTTTTGCTCATGTTCTCCACATCCTATATAATAAAAGGGTAATATGCAAACAGACTGAATGGCAGAATGACCGGTTCCTATCATGTGCAGTGACCACCAGGGGGCAGATGCTCAACACAGGAGCTGTCTCCCGGTAATCAGCACACTTCGGGGGTGGGGGTGGGGTGGGAGGGATGGTCCCTTCCCAGCCATAAGCTGGGCTGATGGCTGGCCCACCTCTGCAGTAGAGCTAAGGATGTCTGACTGCAGCCCAGGTCTGTCCCCCACGGGGAGTGGGCCTAAGCCCATCTGTTGCACATCCCCCAAGGGCTCCTGTACTGCAAAAGTGCACAAATGTTGTGCACCGGGCCTTTACATTATATCTATATATCTATATCTATATCTATATCTATATCTATATCTATATATAGTGATTTCAGAGAGGAAGGGAGAGAAAGAGAGATAGAAACATCAATGATGTGATAGAATCATTGATGGCTGCCTCCTGCACATCCTACACTGGGCATCGAGCCCACAACCTGGGTTCGACTAGGAATCGAACCGTGACCTTCTGGTTCATAGGCTGACATTCAACCATTGAGCCACACTAGCTGGGCTGCTCATGTTCTTTAAAAAAATATTTGCTGCCTGTTCAGAACACTCAGGTACGGTGCTCGAGGTCCCAGATGCAGGGCTGCAAAGGGCTGCCAGGTCCAGGCACATAAGAAGGAACTGGAAATCCCAGGAGGCTCTCACAGCTTTCCTCAGGGCCACCCAGCAAAGGATGGAGCCCGCTGGTGGCATCTCTCACTGGGAGCACTGAGGATGGCATTCGGTCAGGCCATGCGTCTGTTGTCTGTCTGTGGGCTCTTGCAGGAACCTTCTCACTGGTCCCTGCTGCACTGCCTGCTCCATTCTCCTGCTGCCAGAATTTCCACCCCCCACCCACTCTGTGCCAGGCCCTGCCGGAGAGAGCAAGGGACGAGCAAAGCCCAGTCCCCGCCTGGGAGGAGCTCAACATCTGGCAGCAGAGACAGACATGGAAGCAAAAGATGCCAGACCCGGGGCCACATGGGACAGAGAGGACACTAACTCTGGAATCACAGTGCTTGGGCTCAACCTCCAGCCCAGCCACTTACTAGCTTAGCCATGTGACCTTGGGCATGTCCTTGAACTTCTCTAAGCCTCACTCTCCTCATTTGTGAAAGAGGCAGAATGACAGCATCTCCGAGGGTGACTGTGAAGTTGGGAAATGTATTAAAGCAAGAATGTTAAGTTCTTGTAGCCTTAGGATATGAAGGTGCTACTATAAACGTCAATTCTTGTGAGGACTCAATGGCTAATGCACTTAGAAGGGAATCTAGCTCTAGCTGGTTTGGCTCAGTGGGTAGAGCATCAGCCTGCGGATGGGTCCAAGGCTCGATTCCGGTCTAGGGCACATGCTCAGGTTGCAGGCTTGATCCCCGGAGGGGGAGTTTAGGAGGCAGCCAATAAATGATTCCCTATCATCAATGATGTTTCTATCTCTCCCTTCCTATCTGAAATCAATAAAAATACATTTAAAAAAAGAAGGGAGCCTAGTCCATCATAAATACTTGATAAAACTTGGTGGTGATGGTGAGGATGGTGGTTGCTTTAAAAACCTCAGTTCTGAGATATCAAAACACAGGAACGTGTCATGTGACTCAGCAGGTGAGCTGGTCCCTGGTCCCTGCACTCACTCCTTACCTGCATGCTTGGGGATGCTGGTTATCCTGGGCCCTTTTACCTAAAAGGGGGGCCTGCATTGGGTCTCTAGTTCAATGCTATCCAAGGGAAGTTTCTGTGATGCTGGAAATATTCTCTATCTGGGCTGTCCAACACAGAAACCACTAGCCACGTGTAGCCACCGGGCATTTGAAAGGAGGCTCCTGGCACTGGGAAATCAAAGCTTTCATTTTATTTAATTTTAGTTAATTTAAATTCGAACAGCCTCCCCTGGCTAGTGACTACTGTACTGGACAGTACGGCGATGGTTCCTTAGTCTTTGTAAGAATGTCTGCCCTTTCCCCATAACATAAAAAAGAAGCTGGTGAGGTTGGACCAGACTTGCTGTGGCAGCCAGTGAACCAGGATTCAGAAAAGGCCTCAATATTGAGGTGAACAAGGGCAGTGCATGCATTGGATCAGACTAATCCCACATGTTAGCAGAGGGGGCTGGTGTTAAACGCGGGCCCCTTGGCTTGTCACCTGCAGTCGGGAGCAATCTCTCCCCCTTGGGGGAGACACTCTGTGAGGAGGCTAAGCTTCGAGAGGAGCCCTGGAGGTGGAGGCGTTAGCAGCCTGAGGCTCAGGATCTGCCCTGCTGCCTCTCCTCAGGAGGACACCTGTCACTCCTGCCTCATCCTTCCCTTGCACGTTTGTCGCTAATTTGCTGTCTCTGAGCTACTGTAGATCTGCTGGCCACCTCGCTAGGCTAAAGAGGATCATTCTGTTCGACGCTCAGCCTCTTCCCTTGGCCGCTGCTCTGAAGCCTGAGCATTCTGGAGACCGGCCACGTTGGACCTCTGGAATCCATCCGTCGTGGAAACCGCAGAGGGATCTATCTGGCATCTCACGAGGTTAGGGGAGGGGAGGCCCTGCAAGGCTCAACCCAGCCCCCAAAGCCTGGGAAATGTTTACGAGGCCCCTATTATGTGCCAAGCTCTACCAGAGAGCAGAAGTCACCGTAAAAGCTTGTTTTTTTTTTGCCCTTGTGTAACTTAAACATGGGGATTGGAGTAAGTTGGGGGAAATAAATGACAAACACACAAAACATGTAATATCTTGTTATTCACAGAGTGGCTCATGGCCCAACGGCATCACTTCACCTAGGGGCTTGTTAGAGATGAAGCACCTCAGGCCCCTCCCCAGACCTAAGGGACAGAATCTGCATTTTAATGAGCTCCCAGGGGGTTCCAGTGCACACTGATGTTTGAGAAGCCCTGCTAAAGTGTACATCCAGGTTATAAGCACCAAGGCAGTGAGAATCATAATGGTCATTATCCATAAAGAGCCTAATGCATGCTGGGTTTGAAGTGATACACACACACACATACACACACACATACACACACATAAATATCGAAGAGCTTCGTAACAGCTCTCTGAAATAGAATCTATGGTATCTCCCTTTTTACTGATAAGAAAACTGAGCCCTGACCGGTTTTGCTCAGTGGGTAGAGCGTCGGCCTGCGGACTGAAAGACCCCAGGTTCGATTCCGGTCAAGGGCATGTACTTTGGTTGCAGGCACATCTCAGTAGGAGGTGTGCAGGAGGCAGCTGACCGATGCTTCTCTCTCATCGATGTTTCTAACTCTCTACCTCTCTCCCTTCCTCTTTGTAAAAAATCAATAAAATATATTAAAAAAAAAGAAAACTGAGACTCAGAATGGTTAAGTAACTTGTTCAAAGTCACACAGTTAACAAGAGTTAGAACCAAGATATTAACTCAGGCATTCTGGCTCCAGAAAAAAAACAAAACAGAGATATAATTAATGTGCTGTGAAGGTCTTTAATGTTACCTGAAAAGCTTCCAAATAGCCTTTTCCTACGAAGCTAGCAATTAGAATGATCTCATCTGTAGATGAAGTCATTTCTACTTCATGAAGTTGATGTAAGAATTCAATTAAACTGTTAAGTAAAGTGCCTCCATAGTACATGGCACATAGTAGGTGCTCATCAAATGTCGATTACTTTCCTTCTGGCATCCTAATTCTGCTGCTAAGGAGAGCTTACACGGTGTCAGATCCAGTTCTGGTCTCATTTCCCTTCTTGAATCCCTCCTGGCTCTTCACTGCTTATAGGAGAAGGTCTTTTTTTTTTTTTTATTTAAAACAGATTTTATTGATATTTTACAGAGAGGAAGGGAGAGGGATAGAGAGCTAGAAACATGGATGAGAGAGAAACATCAGTCAACTGCCTCCTGCACACCCCCTACTGGGGATGTGGCCGCAACCAAGGCACACACCCTTGACCGGAACCGAACCAGGGACCCTCCAGTCCGCAGGCCGACGCTCTATCCACTGAGCAAAACCAGCCAGGGAAAGGAGAAAGTCTTGACGTCTTGGCTAGTCTCTCATCTTTCCTTCCAGCCTAGTTTGTTGCTTTATTAAACACCTTTTCCGAACAAGATCTTACTTTCTTTTCTCTTACCTTCCTGCCCCCCATGGTATATATTCTGTTGCCTTAGGGTAGAGTTCCCTTCCCTATACCAATCCAGCATTCATTTGATATTTTTGATACTCACAGACCTGCCCATATATGAAGTTGCATAACCTCACTGCATCTCAGTTTCCTCATCTGTAAAATGGGGAGAGGTAAGGCTAGCTCTTACCTCAAGGGGAATTGTGAAAGTTGAATTAGTTAATACATATAAAGGGTATAGAACAGTGCCTGCCATATACTAAGTGTCAGTCAAAATCTCTTATAATATCTAAGAAGAGGTCAACCTAGATTAAAGGAGTATATAATAATTCTTGCCATTAATGAATCAACTTATATTTTTCTGTGATTATCTATGGCTTTTACAGAAGTGAGTTCACTAATCATCGAAATTACTCCATGAAGTAGGATTATTATTTCTTGTTTATAGCTGAAGTCTGGGGCCTGGGGCAAGGGAAGAGTAGAGCCAGTACTAGGCAGAGGGCTGCCTGAGTTGACAACAGCAATATGGCTCTCTGGGCCATGGGCCAGAACTCACAGGTTTCAGATCAGTTCTGTTCAGTTCCACAAGCATTTATTGAGCAGTTACTATATGCTATGCACTGAGCGAGGCCCTGGATGGACACAGTGCATCCTGAGGTAGTGGAAAAGGGTTCCTGGAGGAGGTGATACCTAAAACAAGTCTCGAAGGATGAAATGATAGAGGTAGTCAGACGATGGAGCAGAAGGAAGACTGTATTCCAGGAAGAGGGCAAAACATGTGCAAAGGCACTGAGGTACTGCAAATGTGCTTATGACTCCAGACATTTTCCCTCATCCAACTAGGCCTCGGTTTTATCATCCCTGACATAAAGCACATTCAGCATGCCTGTTCCAGGTCTCTTAAACCCATGTCCAATAATTGAACAGGCCATTGAAAAACCTTGCTTTTGAAGGTTATTCAATAATAGAGATCAACCATATGTTTATTTTGTGAAACAACTAAGAAAAATTATATATCAATAGAAAACTAAGATTGGCAGGAAATGCCCCACATGGTCTCAGCACTGATTCCTGAATGCAGAGCCTATGGGCGAGCCGACATTCCTTCTTCATTGTTGTTTTGTATTTACCACATTTTCTTTAATCTGTATATTAGTTTTATATCCTGTAAACAGTCAGGAGGATTATTTAAACATTTTTAGGGATTAGGGATGAGTCAAACATTATTTCTTTAAAACTATAGCCTATCGATAGCAAAACAAACTAATGAATACAAGCACAGACCAGCGTCTGACTCCAAGAGTTCAAACACTAGTTCTTTTACATTAGCTTCATGATCTTGGGTAAGTTAAGCAATGCCAGTTAATATCCCTGAAAAAAAGTTTCATAAAACCTACTGATTTTACCTCATGTGAAAAATTCTAATTTTACTTTTTAATTCAATTCTACCTCATTTTTGAAAATGCAGGTTACAACTCGAGAACATGAGAGGTCAGCACATTTTTCTGGAAAAGGCTGAAGAGTATTTTTCAGCCTCGTGGGCCATTTGATCTCTGTCACAACTAAATCAAAAGTGCAAAAGCAGCCATAAACAATGTGTAAACAAATGAGCATGGCTGTGTTCCAATAAAACTTTATGAAAACAGGCAGTGGGCCAGATTTGGCCTGTGGGATATAGTTTGCCAGGCTCTGTACTGCATTGATTTAATGGCCCATTAATGGGCTGTAACTTACAGTTTGAAACTATTGGGATTAGAGTTTGTTTTCACCCTCGCCAGATGAAATAAATTGCAGCAATGCTCAAGTTACAAATGAATCATGTTTTAAAACATAATTCTAATTATGTTAGAAGGCAACATAATTATTTTCCCCTTAGAACCATTTATATGGTGGTTGAGATGCCAGGCCAGTCCACAGAATCTCCCATATAGCTCTGCATAAAACAGGCCTAATATATGGTCCTCTCCTCTATCATGTCTAATTCAATTGACTGACTCCAGGACCTACTAACACTGGGCGGGGTATTTGAGGAACTTTTGCGCCAGGTGTGATCACTGCCCTTACGAAGATGAGGAAGTAGAATTCTTCCCCTGGAAATAGGCTTCTGCATCCCAGCTTAGGCTTTCAGGAACAGCTAGTGAGGTCCCGTGAGATGTGTGCCAACAATATTAAAAGTACTAAATTATGCAAATGATTCACTTGTGAATTGTTTATTTTATAAAGTAAAATAGAAGAGTATAGTGGAACATTGTCAACTTTTTTGGCTGCTCAGAATCACTGATGGTCATACTGTGTTTGGAATATTCCCATATGATTAATCCATTGTTCAACAAGGTAGAAATTCATCTCCCCAGACTCCCTTGCAGCTATGATGCAGGCATGTGACCTGGGCTCCACTGATTGGGAAGCAAGTGGTGTGACATGGGTGGAACATGGAGCTGACAGGGTGGTAGCAGAGATATTCAGCTTTCAGGGGTAATGGTGACGGAGGTCCTGTTGGGAGTGTACAATGCTCAGCCTCAGTGTGTGAGGTCAAGTGTCTGCCCAGCCCTGGAGAATGGGAAGTCTCTGCTGGATGGCGTGCAACTTTGGCATTGTTCCAGCTTGTGTATCCTCAAAGCTGGGTTCTCATGCTTCAATGTCCATCAGCAGACTTAAGCTCTACTAAACATTTAGACTCATGGGACTATCATGGGACAACATCAGATGTCCCTTGTAGTGGAAGTCCTAATAGCAATTCACCCAGCCTTCCAGAGCTATCTTCTGTCCAGGTGACACTCAGGTGCAAAGAGATGAGATCCACTTGGGGGGATGTGAAACTTCCCTAGTTTATGAATCCCAATATCTCTTGTAACAACTCCATAAAAATAGCTGCCGAGGCTCCTGCACAAACATTGCCAGTTATCAGAGTCAATGAAATCAAAGCAGCCCCAAGCTCTGGATGTTTATGAAGTATTTATAGGACTACCAAATCAGATCTAATTGATCAATCTAGAGTCAATCTGACCACAAGCAATGTTGCTTAATAACATGGTTAATACTGAAAATTTTAGCAGGTTTCCAGAGAAACAGAGGTAGCAAATTAACCCAGGTCAAATTCTCATGAGGAAGGAAAAAGGATTTGATAAGCTCTGCCTATACTGGACCTCCAAGAAATTTTATTTTCTGCTTTAAGCAGTCATAGTAGGTTCAACTTTTACAACTAAGCATTCCTAGAGTCTGCTTTCACCCTTGCCAGTGTTGCTTGCATTAAGGATGCTTCCACTCACTTGGAGGTGGAGACATTCCTTAATGGGAAAGAATGGGGAAGAGTTATACCTAGAATGCTGGAAACTTCACATAACCCTGCATCTGTCCACTAGAGCATGTTAAAATTTGAAAAATCACTCGTCACAAAGGCCACAGAGGAAAAAGCTTTAAGAACAGATATATCTGAGGTGATCTTGCAATAGGGTGAATGTCTTGGAAGATGTATTTGGGTACCATTAACTTCTAGTGTCAGTTGTGTTTGCCTTATTAAACCTGTTTCTTCAAGTGTCAGGGCTTCTATTTGTTAAGACTATTTTGGTTTTCCCTCTAGTTTTCCTCAAATAAGTGGTTGGTGATGGTATACATGGGTTTGTGGTTGAGATTTCCCTAGCAGACAGTCTGCCACATCGTACAGCTCTTCTTGCAAAAGGACCGAGAGCTGCCACTTCCTGGGTACACATTCTGGTTTGTTTTTAGTGAGACTGGGGGAGAGTAGAACTGCCTAATTGTCTAGTGTTCTAGGTGAAGCTGATCAGCGTCTCTCTGAGGCATTACCAGCTACTGCAGGCAACAGAATACTCCTATTTGTCCTACTATTTTTCATTTTCTGGCAACAAATTACTGAAATCATCCATAACCAAAATGCATCTAGGAATCACTGATATCTCCAGTAATGATAGAGGGGAAGAAAATCTTATCACAGATTCACGACGGTTCCATTTAAAAACAGCAGCCACCCGTGGCCCCTACCCTCATAATTAAGGTGTTTACATTTATCATTCTTATCTGGAAAAGAAATATTGCCTAATCATACTCTCACAAGATTTATTTGGGTTTTCTTTTTAATAAAAATATCTGAGGTACCTGAAAGATTTCAGAAGTTCAACACATAGAAGCCAAAGTTCTGGAAAAATTTAAATGACAGAAATTTCAGACTGGCACTGAGTTTCTTCCGAATCCCACAGTGAGAAATGAAGCTATCCAAAATAAACGCAGCAACGCTAAAGCCGTGCCCACGAGAAAGCGTAAAATGGTGCACGTGGCCTCGTTCCAAATGCTCCGGCCAGGAAAGGCTCTTCTGAGAAGGAGAAATGGTTTCAGGCACAACACAATCGGTATTTCAGTCAACCGACATCTCTCAGGCTTTCTGCTGGGCATGAGCAAAAGCATATTATTCTTCAGCCCCATTCCCGGAAGAACTTCCAGACTCCTGGAAAACCTTATGAGCGCCGTGGCCCTTCCTGCCTTTGCCAGAATAGAGGTAAAGAGTCAAGGAAATCTTGTTTGATTTGGGAGAGAAGAAAGCAAATCCTGACTCGAATCCCACCTCCTGCTGGACATGCCTTGCTGATGGAGGATTTAGGATGCGACTGGTGTGAACACTGAAACCGTTAGAGGCCCTCTCTTGTCTGAAGGAAACATGTTTTCAGATGCTAAACACCAATGCCGGTCCCATCAGGGAAAGGAAGAAATTGCTTTTGTCTAGAAGGAATCACACACAGGCTTCTGTAGTGACAGGATTAACAGTATTTTATAACAACAACAACCACAAACGAGCGTAATGTCAGCTACTTTTTGGGAGACGGGGACAAAGGGCGGTCCCCTTGTACCAGGCGTGGCACTGGATGTCTTAGCCATAAATCTAATTCCTCGTTGACGCGGGTGCCATGAGGCTGGGCTTGTTCTCATTTAAAGCCGACTGGAGAGATTCAATGACCTGTTCAAGGTCTCAAGAGCTGGAAGAGGCAGAGCTGGGACCCAAACTCAGAGGCCCATATGACTGACTCCTAAACCCATACTCTTTCCAGAGGACCAAGGTAAACAGAACTCAAACATGACATGATACGTGACCCCAACAGACCTTGGGCCGTGTTCTCTTCCCTGTTCCCCCCGGCGGCTCATCCTCATTAAAACTTGTCCCAGAAAGTAGAAACCTTAGGGGTCTTCCTAGCATGGAGGCCAGAGGAGGCGATGTCTGGCTGGGGATGGTGAGGGGGGTCATCAGCTTGGAGGTGGGAGTTGAAGATGCGAGGGGGTGAGTCAGAGAAAACGCGCTTTGTACAAGCAGTGGTCGGGGGCTGGGGGCTGCCGACATCCACAGGTCAATGGTTTCCGTTCTCTCCACTCTCAGGATTCACGCTCACAGAAAGCGGCGTCTTGGGGTGTCTGACTGAGGTTATTTCTGCCCGGGGACCAGGGACATTTTGCCATCTCTCATTTGGGGCATGTTTGGCACATGAAGAGAGGCACAGGGTACCCGCTGATTTGGCCTGGAGAGTGGGAGACGTGAGTAAGCCCCTGAGTAAGCTAACTCCAGACTGGATTGAAATCTTAAAGCTAACTTGGGATTTTTTTTTAAGGCAACGTCTGTCTAGCCCACACTCCATCTTCTTCCCAACACGGAAAGCTAAGAGATGTGGTTTTGTGACGGGGCCCACTTCTAAGCCCTGATGCATCTGGCAGGCACAGAGCATCCAACGAGAATTTCAAAACAACTTGGAAACACTTAACAGAGAGAGGAAAACTGCTCCGAGGCCAAATGGGAATTGTTTAGCCACATGCAGATAATACCTACAACAATGAAACGTGAACGTTTATTGAGCATTTACTATGTGCTGGGCACTATTCAAGTCATCTAATCTTCCAACAACCCGATGAAAGGATTACTCTTAGTAGTCCTACAATGCAGATGAAGAAGCTGAGGCACAAAGGGGTGAAGGCCCTTTCCCACACACCCCCCCCCCCCGGATTAAAAAAAATATTTTTACTGATTTTTAGAGAGAGAGAAAAAAAGAGAAGAAGAGAGAGAGAAACATGGACCGGTTGCCTCCTGCACGTCCCCTCCTGGGTATCAAGCCTGCAACCCAGGCATGAGCCCTGATTGGGAATCGAACTGGCAACCTTGTGGTCCATAGATGACGCCCCACCAAGCCATGCCGGCCAGGGCAGGCCCCCTGGCTTTTCATTGGAAGAGCCTGGATTTGAACTCAGTGTCTGGGTCACAGAGCCTGCTCTCTTAACCACTGTTCTGATCGACAGGGGTCACTACCATGGGAGCTGGAGGAAAGAGGCCTGTGTGTGGGAGGGGCCTGATTCCTGAGACACTGGGAGATGAGCTCTGTGGACCCCCAGAGAAAGAGGGGATGCCTGCAGGATGGTTTCTGTCAAGATGCCTGCCTCTAACAGGGTGGAACTATCCTCAGAAAACCCTGGGGTTTTCCAGAAAGAAAGGAACCTGGGAACCACTTAGCACAGCCATTCGTTTACAGATAGGGAAACTGAGGCACAGGGAAGCAGAAGGATGGAACCAAGGAGCAGCAGAAGCCGGGTCAGAGGGAGCTTCGTCTCTCAAAAAGCTCTCCCATCTTTCTCCCCTGTTTTTCTTTCCCGTGAGGATTCTGCTTCCTCCTGCAAAGCAGTCTCCCCGCCACCTGTGTGGCCCATTCTGGATGAGCAGGTATTGATGGTCTAACCCCCCCTACCCCTCAGAGGGTCTCGGGCAGCCAGAATGAAATGCAGATAAGACTCCAGGAGCTGGCAACCCCAAAGCTGCCTTCACAGGAAGGCTACCCTGCACTACCCAGACCTTCACACTCCCCCCCCCCCCCCCCCCGAATTTGCAGATCTGCTCTTCTGACCTTGGTCATTTTTTACCTGGAACTGGGCCTGCTCTATGAAATCCCACTTCCAAGACTCCACCAGGGTCTCGGGTACCTCCTCAGGTCCATGGTTCCCATCTGGACCTTCCAGTGAATCTCTGGGAGCTGGGCAATCCTGATCCCAGCATCCCTCCCCTCTCCTACACCTGTGCCTCCATGGAAGGAGGCAGTGCCCACCCTCCCACCCCTAGGCGGTGATAGCCAGAGGGGAGCTCCTCTCTTTGGCGAAGTGAAGGCAAGTCTTACCTTTCCACCTGGAGGTTGACTTTGGAAGGCTCCACGTTGGGGTTTTCCCACTCCATTTGCGGGCAGTGCATGAAATAGCAAAGGGTGTACAGGGCCTCAGGCTCCCAGTAGAGCGCCCCCTGCTTGTGGTGCAGGGGGGTGCCGTTGCCGTGGTGCTTGGCATTGAGGGGCTGCAGGTGATGCATTGCTCGGGACACCAGGTCGCCTGTAGACAGAAGTAAGAGTTCAGATCCCTCAGGCAGCAAAGACTTGCAGAAAAGATGGGCCTGAAATTCTGAGAAATCCTGTTTCATCGACAAAGGAAACTGAGACTCAAGGTGTCAAGGGTAGTTAGAAGCAGAGACAGGTTTCACACTGGGTATGTATGACTCTCCTGCCTGCGGTCTTCACTCCCTTTTTCCGAGTGAAGCCCAGTGCAGCCTGGTCCTGCTCCAAGTCCGCCTTAAGGATATCTGGCATTTTGTAGCCAAGATGTGAACAGATGCCATTTACCCTTGATTGAGTAATTCCATTTCTGGGACTCTGTCCCAGTGTTGGAATCTAAAATGCAGCAAAATCTTCATGCCCAAGGATGTTCACCCAAACCTTATTTACAGAGTCCAAAAGTTGACAAAGAAATAAATGTCTAAAAATAAGAGCATGGTAAATAAACTCTGGTACATCCACATGATACCATCATAAACTTATGCAGTCATTAAAAATGTTTACAGAGGTGCAATGTCACAAAAAATCCTTATGTTAAAATGGGGAGTGGGAAAAGAGTGAAATTCAAAACTGCATACAATGTGATTAGGATTATGCTATTAAAAAGTATGTACTGAATAAATCTTTTTAAAAAATCAAAACGCTGACCACGGATTTGTCTGCCTAGTGGGATTGTGGGTAATACTCCTTTATATCCAACATTTCTGTAGTTTCTGAGTTTTGAGTTATGGAGTGTGCTACTTGGTATTATCAGAATAAAAAGCTTCCTGAAGTAGTATTTTTTATTTTCTTGTACCTTCCATCTCAGGTGAACTTGGAGTACACTCACCTTTCCATCTGTTTTTCTTGAGAGTTCCCATAAAAAAAGCTCAAAACAAACAAAAAAAATCAAAAGGGAGTGGAGAAAAGAAAAGGGTCCATGTTTAGGGCCTTGGCACCACCCCTCTATCCTCCAAGACACTGGGGAGTCTTTTGCCTCAGGTGGGCTAACCATCTCCTCTGAGCATCATTCAGCTCGCCCTGCTCTTCCAGGTTCCCTGCTTTTGTTCTTACTGTTTCACCTTAGAGTGCCCATCTTTTCATTCTCCCAACTACTGAAGACCTTCAAATGCCTCTTCTTACATGGAGCCCTGCAGAATGCCCCCAGTCAGAATCAACCTCCCCTTCCCCTGTGTACCTGCAACACCTGCTAATACAGCTAAAACATTACTTGTTTAATTCAGTTTCTCATTTAATTGTTCATACCTCTACTGAGCCTCAAAGGCAAAGACCATGACTTATTCCTTGTTCTGTTCCTGAGGGAGCGATGTATAGTGGCTAGGAAAGTGCTCTCTGGACTCAGACTGCCATCACCACCACCACCATCATTTCATCATCATTTCCATCAACATCATCATCACTACCACCACCACCATTTCATCATTTCCATCAACATTATCATCATCATCACCACCATCATCATTTCATCATGATCAACCCCATCATAATTTCATCATCATCATCACCGCCATCATCATTTCATCATCATCATCATCACCGCCATCACCATTTCATCATTTCCATCAACATCATCTTCACCACCACCATCATCATTTCATCATCATTTCCATCAACATCATCTTCACCACCACCATCATCATTTCATCATCATTTCCATCAACATCGTCATCACTACCGTCATCATCATCATCATCACCACCACCATCATTTCATCATTTCCATCAACATCATCATCACTACCATCATCATTTCATCTCACCATCATCACCGCCATCATCATTTCATCATCATCATCATCACCACCACCATCATTTCATCATTTCCATCAACATTATCATCATCATCATCATCATCATCATCATCACCACAATCATCACTTCATCATTTCCATCATCATCACCATCACCATCACCATCGTTATCAGCCTAGTCCGTGGAGCAGAGGCCCCAAGTCTGCCTGAGCAGGGCTGGCCGTGGGAGATGAAACTGGCACAGGGATTCTACAATCACTAGCTTCACCTGAAACCCTGCTTTATGTGTGTGCTTTCTGCTGCCTCACCTGCCAGCTTCATGACCCCCAAACCATAAATCACTTGTAACGAGCTGCCCCGAGTTTGGACAACGCAAGTTTGGCTCTAGGAACCGACTTGCACATCCATGTATAACCATGTGGGACTCACCATCATGACTTCCCTCGTAATCTGTGCGCTGCAGGTACAATTTATTTACTTAATATTTTCTTTAAACAGGCTCATTCTTTCCCCACAAATAAATTCATTGGAAAAGGAAACCTTCTATCAGTGCCATAAATGGAAAACCAATATTTTTCTAGTACTCATAAAAGATTCATGCAAATTAAAAATTTAAAGTGTTTTTTTTTTTTTTTGCATTACCTACACCAGTCTCCCGTGCTGCTATTTGGGAAATGCTGCTCTAACCTGCCAGACTCAGGCTATCAGCGCATCTCCGACTAAGCCATCCTCCTACATGCCCGCCCGAGGTGAGTGCCCGGGGACAAAGGGCCTCACATGCCAGCAGTGGGCGCCTCTGTGTCAGCCTGAGCTTAGGAAGCACATTCACATCCTCACCTGCTCTTCATTACATCCACCGTCAGCTACCACCAGGACAGCACGTTTTCAAACCCCCCACAACCCTGGGACTGGAGGCAGCTAGACTCTCTAGGTAAAGAGCCCATCCACATTTCAAACAGGGAGAGAGACCCCCTTGTCCAAGCAATTAGGGCTGTTTTGTTTTGTTTTGTTCCTCCCCCTCCCCCACGTTTTTTTTTTTCTTTTCCTGGTGACACATTGGATAGACAACCCAGAAACCTTCTTTACCCACAGTTGTATATTAATGGCCCCTTTGTGATTGCCTCACTGAGTGGGAGCAACAAGTTCATGGTTAAGTGTGAAAAGATTACAGGAGGAGCCATTTTTAAAATGAAGTCCTCAGTTTTCCCCTTTAAACAACAGGAAGCAATTACTATAATTAACGCCTGTCCAGTGGGCGGTTAATTGGGAGCTTGAGGGCAAGACTGGGATGTCCCCCAGGAGAGTTGAGGCAAGATCTTAGAGGACTCGGATATGGGATGGGACAGGACCAAATGCAGAGTCGGGTTGGTTCAAGAGTGAGAAAACCCAGGGCCTCTGCTTTCCCAACTGGGCGGACCCAATACCCCCAGACCACCTCACTGGTTCAGGGAAAGAGACCTGGACTCTAAGTCACCTGTGAAGTTCAGTACATCATCTAGCAAATTTCCTAGGGCTTCTCGTTAAAGGATCACCAGCCTATGAATGTTTGGGGACCTTTGTGGTATCTTGATTTAGCTTCTCATTTAAATATTTTAGACATACAGAGGTCCAGTTCCAGTTCTCTGAGTTCAAAATTCAGTTCAATCGAGTATTTACCATTTTACTGGAGTTTCATGAAGAGTTCTCCTCACCTGTAACATTTTCTTCAACTTTATTTATTTACTAGAGGCCAAGTGCACGAATTCGTGCGTGGGTGGAGTCTGGCCCATCTTCCCCAATGTGGGCCGGCAGGGGAAGGGGCCACGGGGCGGTTGGCCAGCTGGCCCTGCCCCCAATTGGGGTGTTGGGGACCGATCAGAGGCCAGGCCAGCTGGGGGCGAGAGGGCAATTAGGACCCGGATCAGGCTGGTTGGCTGTCACAGTGCACATCTTAGCTACTGGTCATTCTGGTCATTCTGCTGTTCTGGTCACTGGACTTTTATATATATAGATTTTCTTACAGACTAGTTCACTGTGGGTCATTCATTTACTTGTTTGACATGCAATGGATATTCCCCAAGCTATGGGCAATGTGTTAGGTGCTCAGAAGGCAAAACTGAATTGGACACAGTGCAGCAGAGTAGAAAAAGAAAAAAAAAACAACTGGGTTTGAATTAGGACTCTGCCTTGGGGCAGGCATTTATCCTTCCAAGTCTCAGTTTTCTTATCTGTGAAATGGGAACATTAATACCTTTAATGTATTTAAAGCACTTGGCACACAGTAGGGGCTCCAGAAATAGTGGATGTGTTTTCATCCCAAGCCATAAGAGGGTCCAAGCTCCAGCTCTTCAGCTCACAGGGGAGGTTGATCTAAGACAAGTTGTTTATCCTCTTCTCACCTCCACTGCCATGTCAATGTGGACAGTAATGGCCATATTAGAGATAATTCATATAGATTTTTCATAGTTTCCTAGTTCAACAACCTCAGTTGCTGCTGATATGACTATTGGTTATTAAGAAGGTCATGGTCAGGGGCTCTGCCCTACAGCCTCGATGACAGCCAGAATCATGAAGAGCCATGATGGCTGGGAACAAATTCTCTCCACCTCGTCTTTGCTGGAAAAACAGTGGTTTCTAGAATCCACTCTGGCAGAGTAACCTCTGAATATGAAGAACAGCTCTTTGTACACAGAGAGAGCAAGGCTGTATTGACTCAGACCACAGTGCCAGCCAGTCTAAATTACAGGCAGGCCAGCAAAGGAGGCAATTTCATTATCTTCAGTCGCCCACGTGGCTTACCAACGCGCTTCCCCGCATATGTTCTATGGGCCCCGCTTAATGAATGTACAAAACCCACTGGCAATTAGCAGCACCCATTTGTGTGCCAACAATTCATATGCGAAAGTCAACATTCAACCGCAATGACAGCATTTAATTTGCAGAGCAAATTGTCCTTAAAAACAATTTAGGCCACAAGCTGCTCCCGCAGGCTGCCTGCTTAGGTGAAGTGCAGATATATTAGCAAATCCTTTCTTCTTCTTTTTAAAACAATATTTTTTATTAATTTCAGAGAAGAAGGGAGGGGCAGAGAGAGGCAGAAACATCAAGGATGAGAGAGAATCATTGATTGGCTGCCTCCTGAGGAGTCCTAACAATACCCCAGGACAAACCTTTGAGACCACAAGAGATCAAAGTGTGTGGGCCAGCCCTAACCAGTTTGGCTCAGTGGATAGAGCATTGGCCTGCGGACTGAAGGGTCCCAGGTTCGATTCCGGTCAAGGGCATGTACCTGGGTTGTGGGCACATCCCCAGTGGGAGGTGTGCACGAGGCAGCTGATCGATGTTTCTCTCTCATCGGTGTTTCTAACTCTCTATCCCTCTCCCTTCCTCTCTGTAAAAAATCAATAAAATATATTAAAAAAACAAACAAACAAACAAAAAAACCCCGAAAGTGTGTGGACCAGAGGAGTGGCGTCCATGCTACACCCATGCAGACATGACCACCCTGTGGCCAGGTTCTGTGTTTCCAGGGTCCTGTCCTGGGTGCATCTTAGCATTTCTTCCGAGAGTGATAATTGCCCAAGGGAGCTGCCCAGACTCTCCATATCTCAATCCCGGGGAGCTGTGAAAAGGCAGACATTCCCTCATCCCGCCCCAATGGTTGCAGATGGTATCAAAATATCTTCGCACACATCACCACCTCCAACTAATGGGGTCATCAGAGATGCTGCTAGAACTTGCTAATGTGCTACTGAAAAAGCACAGAATTACTACGCCACAATTTAGATGAAAATTTTAGTGTAATTGGTTTCTTTCCTAAACACAGGCACTTCATTTTATGTATTAAAAAATATTCTGAGGCAGAGTCCATGGGCTCCACCAGATTGCCAAAGGGGGCCAGACGCACAGATGTTTAAGAAAAATTAAGTGAATGACAGGTAACGGGGAGCCCCTGTGACTTTGGGAGTTTGATGAGAATTAAAATGCAGCTTCCAAGTTCAAGTGCCAGGGATGTAGATTTAGTGACCGCAAGGACTCCCTACGGCTTGAATCAGCGACTACTGCACTTCCCAGAGGTTCCACGTGGCCTGTCCTGGTGTAGGGAATTCCCACAGGAGGAGGCACATGTTGCTTTCTGGATCCCGAAGCTTTTAACAGTTCAGGATTGTCCAGACTCTCAGCCAATTCATACTTTAGCATAAGCCAAGCGCTTCTGAGCTCAAAGCTCTAGTCTCACCAGGAACTAACACACAGCTAAGTCAGTGATAATCAACTGGGTCACAAGTAAGTACGATTTACTTCCCTGTGGTTGGCAGGGGTCAGAGAGCATAGCCCTAAATTAGGGGGGGCGGGCAAGCATGACACGCCATTGCTCAAACTGTGCCATCCCCACCTTCTTGACAATCCCTCCCTTCTCGCCACCTCTCTCTGTCTCTCCCTCTTCCCTGCTCTTAGTGTTTCCCGAGGACCTACTGTGTGCCAGGCAGTATTCATGGTGCTGGGGTTACATCAATGAACAAAACAAAATCTTTACTCTCCGTGAGACTATATAGTAGTAGGGAAGAGATAGACAATTAAAAAAATAGAAGAGTAACAGAGGGTGTGACTAAGGGAAGGGCAGTGACTACTAACGGTTTCAGGTTTCGAGGGTAAAAATATCCTAAAACTGAGTGTGGTTATGGCTGCACAGCTCAGGAAACAGACTAGCCATCATGGAATTGTGCACTCTAAATAGGTGATTTGTATTTCAATTACATCTCAGTGAAGCTGTTATTAGAATAACAACAACACAAAAACAAAAATGAGAGAATGCCATAGGGTAACTGCTGGAGAGAAGGGAAAGGCAGTGAAGGGGGATCAAGTCCTCCAAGGGTCATAATTTTATTCTTATCCCCAGGACATGTCCATTGATTTGAGAGAGAGAGAGAGAGAGAGAGGAAAGGAAAGGGAAGAGAGAGAGAAACATCGATCAGCTAGCTGCCTCCCGTACTTGCCTCAACTGGGGACTGAACTCGCAACCCAGGAATGTACTCTGACCGGGGAACTGGACACATGGACCCATGGTGTATGGGATGATACTCCAACAAATGAGCCAGCAGGTCAGTGTGTGTGTGTGTGTGTGTGTGTGTGTGTGTGTGTGTGTGTGTTCTAATTTAAAACAGGATGGTCAGGGAAAGCCTCACTGAGAAGGTCACACTGGGTGAGACTTTAAAGTCATGAGGGAGTAAGCATGTGGATATCTGGAGGAAGAGTGGTCCAGGAAGAGGGACAAGGAAGTGCAAAGGTCCTGAGGTATGCCTGCTATGTTTAAGAAACAGCGTGGGGCCTGGGTGGCTGCAGTTCAGAGGGCCACAGGGGAGAGTGAAAGATGTCTGAGTGATACGGGTGGGGCGCCTGGAAGCAATTCTGAGAACTTTGGGTTTTCCTCTGGACCAGATGGGAACCAGTGGAGGATTCTGACTAGAGGAGAGATGAGATCTGATATAAGCTTTAAAGGAAGCCCGTCGTGATAATCAACTGAACAGACACCATTCACAGAGCCTCGATGTGTGCCAGGCATTCTCTCTGTTGTGGGAAACTGAGGCTCAGAACAGGTTAGGAACTTGACTCACATCAGCAGCAGGGCCAGGGCACTGACCAGGGCTGCCTGACGGTACAGTCCTCGCCTGCCCCATGGCCATCGTGGCACTGCTCATCGTGTCCAATGAAGGGTGCCATCTGGCTGGCCCCTGAGCCCTGCCCTGTGGCAGGGGCACCTGAGGAACAGAGAGGGCGAGAGAACGTGCGTCCACTTACTCAGTTCTGCGATGCTGCCCACGCGGGTGGTTAGCAAGGACTGCTCGATGGTTCTCAGCTCCGACTGGCTGAACATGGACATTTCTCCCGGCTTGTTTGACCGCTGTGGGTCCCTGTGCAGATTCAGGCTGTCTGGCAGGCACAGCACTCCTGCAGGCCGGGGAAGAGGGAATGAAAGGAGAACAGACTGTTAGTTTTTGGCTAACAAGAGGAGGGGTGTCAAACTGCACAGCCTTGAATCACACCAGAGCTGGGACCACAATCCCAACGTGACAACCAAGACTCCCTTCAGAAATGATATCTAGCTATTTTGAAAGTTTTCCTCAAGGCCCTGACCTGCTAATTTTAATAAACATGCAGGCATTGGTCTGTAGGCACATTTCCACAGGGCACAAAACAGAGCAGGATTCTATCTGCTCGGGGATGCCTCATTCTCCACCCCGGAGGCAGCTACTATCAACTGCGTGTCCTGAGGAAACAGCCTCTGCTGCAGTCACTTCTGAGGACTTTGCTTTATTTGCCCAACAAATGGAACTCCCCTGTGGCTTGTTATCGGTTAGACAAGGCTCTCGCTTTCTCTGGAAAACTCAATGTCAGGAGGTAAAGAGTCCCATGAAAATCCCTTCCCTTCCTTTCCATTCCATGGACATTTAGTGAGAACCTCAGCACTTACTCTGGTACTTTAGGCAGAAGTATTACCCGGTCCCAACCTCCAAAGGCAGAGTGTGCTTCCTTGCTCCTTGCCTTTGGGCTTGATGACTCCCTCTGGCCAAAAGCATGTACATGAACACGATGGAACTCAAGGCCTGCAGAGCAGCTGTGCCGTTCAACTTGCTCTCTTGTGCCTCTGCCATCATCATGAGAGAAACATGCCCTGCCTAGCCTGCTGGTCTAAGGAGGGTGAGAGAGACACAGAGCAAACCCAGTGCCCACCTGAAGCTTAGAGCTGCCCCACAAACACACATGCTCACTTGATATGACTTTGAGATAGTGGAGGGTTGTTTGTTACTCAGCATTATGATGGTGATAACTAACAGATACACCTATGACATGCCAATCGCTGAAGATATGAAGATACAATGAACAAGACAGGCACTGAGCTGTGTTAGGGGCTGAGACGCAGTGATGGACAGAATACATACACTCCTGTTCTCAGTGGGCTCACAGCTTAAGCAAAGGAGGCAGCTGATACACACATAGCACAAAGCCATGTGGAAATGAGGAATGAAGGCATGGGACCTGACTAATGAGTAGTTGTCAATAAGCAAGAAGCACTTATTGAATACCTGCTATATTCCCAACCATGCTAGGCATTCTGAAGGTGCCAAAGAAGCAGAAGATGTAAGTAGTTTATGAACCAACTAAAGAGACAAGCCTGGCAATGGCATAATTTAGGAACAATAGGACAGTATCATTACACTATAGGTGCTGAATTATTTAAGACAACTGGCAGGACGAGGGGAAACAGACAGAAAAGGTCAGTAGTTCAAGTCCACTCCTCATTCTGCTTGAACCACAAGAGGTCAGCGAACAAAGGCTCCTCCTCTGAAGACGGGCGGACGTGCGGTGGCACCTGTCACTCGCCTCTTCTGGCCCCTGCTGCCTCATTAGTGGCCCCAGCCATACCGAGCCAGTCACTGGCTCCCGCAGGTTTCACCTTCACACCTAAAGGCTGACACAACAGGGAAGGTAACTACAGAAGACCTTTTCTGGATGAATAATGGATGAACAGACGAACGATGCAAATGACGATTCAGTCTCAATGTTCCTATCATCAGGAAACTGACCTAGTAAGTTTCTTCCTGAGATTATTCTTTAAACCATTGTTTTTCAAACCTTTTTGACTGTGACCCACAATAAGAATGTATTTTATATCAGGAATCAGTACTCCAACCACCACCACCACCACCGCCGCCACACACACATACACTCTTCATGTTCTCCATGAAAAAAAAAAAACCCCAAAAACAAACAAAAAAACACCCAACTTCATGGAGAATAATACTGACCCTTACTATTATTACATGAAGCACTCTGTTTTTTTTCTTTTTACGTCTCTTCTATTTTATTCACTTAAAACTGCTATCTGTAGCCATCAGAAGGGATTTTGCTTTGAAAAACACTGTGGACTGTGCTGGTGCACAAGTTGGCATTGGCTGCACAACAGAGAATCACCACTTCCTGGACACTGCCCAGAGCCGTGCAGGTTCTGCAGGGGATGTGGAGATGACCGAGACGTGATCCGTGCACTTGAGCAAACTTCGGCTTTTCAGGGAAGACAAGGCCTTTGCGGAAATTCCCATCACCCAAGACTGGCCTCCTGCCTGTCCCCTTTTGCTGAACAGCTGAGTCATCCTCTTGATGACCGGGGATGCCCTGAGTCATCCTGGCCTCCTCCTGTTTGTTCACCGGCTTAGACATTTGGTCAGAGGCCAAGTCAAGTAGACGTTGCCATGGCAACAGTGCTGGGCCAATTCCTCATCTGGTGCCCCTGAGGTCCTGACTCTTAGCGAGAGATTTCCTACCCTTGGAGAGCTCCCTGCAGAGGGCACCAGATGATCAGGACCCAGTGTGACAAGGGACCCCAGGTTCCTAGGTGGTAGTCATGGGGCTTCACAGCAAAGGAGACCCGAGAGTGAGCCCTGAGTGTTGGGAGGATGAAGTTGCCTAGTCAACAAGGGAAATAAGCCTCATGTGCTTGCGGGATTGCTTTCTTGATATTTGCATGTTCAGCAAGTCCCCATCCCTGACCTGCATCTGAAATGTTGCTTCACACGTTGGTGGAGGCACAAGCAAACAGGATGTGGAGTCTGGAACCTGAGTTTCAGATGTGGCTGTCAGTTCACACCTAATACTTAACCCCGGGCAGGTCACAGGGCCACTTCTGCCCTAATTTCCTCTTCTGTGAAAGGTGACAGTTATGTTCTTGTCTCCCGTACAGGGTTGCTGGAGGTGAAGGGATACAATGAGATAATGTATAGCAAAGGATTTTGCATGTGCTGAGCAAACAGTAGGTGCTCAGCATATATTAACCGAGATTAAATCGGTTAATGTGTACAAACCCGGCTTTAGACTGCTTTATGCTTTGTCATAAGAATAAACAATTTCCCTTGGGATTACTCCTCCTTCTTTTAGAGGGTTATGACATTTAAATGGGAAAACATAATTAGTCAAAGAAGCTGTGAAAGCTAGACTACTGAGATTTGAAAAATCTAAATTGAATGATTATGCAAAGATTATATACGAGGGCCCTGCCCGGGTAGCTCAGTTGGTTGGAGTGTCATCCCTATACACTAAGGTTGCAGGTTCGATTCCGGTCAGGGCACATACAAGAAGCAACCAATGAATGCATAAATAAGTCGAACAACAAATCTCTCTCTCTCTCTTTCCCTCTCCCTCTCCCTCTCTCTCCCTCTTTCTAAAATTAAAAAATAGATATATGGAATTTATTTTCTTCCTCCCTTCCTTTTTTTCTCGAGGACTCTAGATTGGGTAGCACATAAACTAGAGGGTTTTTTGGTTGTTGTTTTATTTTTATTTTTTGTCTAAAAATCAACCAGGTCAATAAAAAGGTCCCAGCATCATATTTCAGTGTCAGATCGAGGGTTCAGTTGTGGACTACTCATCAATTTCCATTATCAGAGCCACAGACAGCTGCAGCCTGGGGATTATAACTTCAAGTTCAAAGGCACGGAGAATGAAGGTTCAAATATGACTCTGATTGGACCTAAAGAGAATAATTTCTCTAGAGAGAAGGTGATCATCAGCTGTGGTCCAGATGAGACTTAAGAGGTCAGGACGTCCCTGAAATTCTATTACTCTGGAGTGGGTCGTGCACTTACTTCTAAGGGAGAAGTTCATTCACATCCTAAGGAGCCTGGGGGTCCTAACAGATGATGAACTGATGCCTCTGAGGTCCACATTCCGAGCCGCCATCTGGGACTGACCGGCTGTAGGTGGGACAGAGTGGGCTGGCATGACCGCGGCTCTGACGGAGCTGAGCTCCAATCCTGCCGCAGCCCCTTGTGCAGCCCAAACAAGGACCTTCCCAGATCCCCACTCAGTTTCCGTGTCTGCAAAGAGAGGTTAAAATAGCTTCTTCTTCAGCTTCTTGTGATGATTAAACAAGATAATATATCAAAGCCCCTGCTCTATAGTAAGTACCTGCCACACACCCTGTGCTCGCAGAGGAGCAGTTTCTTTTTATTTCATGTCTGGATTTAAATGGTTTTGAGGACCATCTTTCCAAAATCTTATGGAAACGGAGACCGACAGTGCTTTGGTCAGGTCACTCGGAACATAACACAAGAGAGCTAGCTCCTCCTCAGGGGTGGGCCCCTGGGCCAATCACCTCGGGCATCTGATGGATGATCAGGGGGCACTGCTGCCTTGCTGGATGCCCACTTCCCATCTGCACAGGGTGGCCCCTTGGCAAATATACCGGCCTGCCATCCGTTCTCTCCTTTCAGCTTATCTCTGCATCTCCATCTATGACTAGACCTGGATGCTATTTACCCACCAAGAGAAAATCAAACAAGACAGCCGTCAGCACTCACCCATTCCCCTCTCATCGATGATGGTGATGGAGGAGGAGACTGCATACGTCTTGGTGCCCGGGGCACAGGCTTGGGCTGTGCCTTGTCTGTCTTTGGTTGTAAGAGCAGTCTGCCTGCTTCCTGCCTGCCAAGCTACCCCTTGGTTTCTGCTAAGTTAGCCCCAGAATTAAAGTGGGGGGTCCTGGCCGCTGTCCCAGCTTTAAGCAACGGGAGGGAAGCAGCTGGGGTGCAGCAGGCCAGCCCTGGAACAGGCACCAGGCGGACCTGGCAGGTTCCCATTCCCACCCTGCCATCTCCCAGCTGTGGGCAGGGCCTTGTGCCTGGGCTCCTCTGAGCCTTCCTTTCTCCTTTTGTGAAATGCTTGATGCTATCTACCTCCTAGTGTGACTGGGAGGCCTTAATGGGATAATATATATGGACAACTTGGCACAGAAAAGGGGGTTGATACACGTTTGCTAATAGTCCAAGTGAAGTTCTTCGAAGCTGAAGATTTAGGAATTCAATAATACCACGATGCCGGAAGGCTCTATGTTACTGTTAAATTTATTAAGAAACAAGATAGGAAGTTATCAGATGCCCCCCCCCCAATGTTTGCACAACCATTTTATTTTGAGAGACCGGAAGTAGGAAACAGATTGAGAGCTGGCTCGGTGAACCCATTCACTCATCTGTGAAAGGCATGCTATTCCAATTAGGATAAACCCAGGCCATGGTTCATCCTTTCCTGTTCCCCAAATGAGTTATATTCCAAGAAGAATGTTCTTTGGGAGCCTGCAACCAACTCATCCAGAGAAATGAGAGGCAGGAAACATAGCAATGGAGGATGGCCAGAAATCGGTCTGCTGACACGCTCAGACGTGGAGCCTGAAGGACACAAAGGAATGAGCGTGCTGACCTGAAAAGAACATGAAGACACTACGGATCCTCTTCAACCTCAGACGCTGAGCACCAACCACAGACAACGGGACACATTCCTGCCCTCAAAGGCTCCTGCTTGGCCAGAGAGACGGACCCACCAACCACAATACTGTGGGAAGAAGACCGGAGGGCAGGTGTGTGTGAGGTCCATGCGGGAACACACAGGGGGCTTCCACGGAGTTCAAAGAGTGTGGAGCCCGAATGAACGCTCAGGTTCAGGGGGAGCTGTGCTACTTCCCAGCAATGTCACCTGAGTCATGCCGCCGAGCTGCCCTGTAACTCCGCTTCCTTGCAAATACTATGGGAATGGTCACTCCATGATCCTCAAAAGGCGACTGGAAGATCAAATGAATTAATACATGTCAATCTTGGCCGCTATAAAAAGCGCAATTAACGACAATGTCATTGAAGGACGTTCCAAGGAAGAATGTGCATGTGGGAGAGTGGCTGGGGCGGAGGATGCATGACGGGAGCGGAGGGCACAAGGTGGGGGAAGCTGGATCTGGAGGCAGGGTGAACCATGGGGGACCTTGGGCTTTGGGCCCAGAAGGATTTGGACTTAAAAAACTGAACCTTCACCTTCTAGGTAGTGTATCTCTCTATTCCCCCTTCCACAGCCAAAATTCTAGAAAGCGTGGTCTGCATCTTCTATTTCCACCGCTTCCCTCCTCACTATCTCTATACCATGTTCTCTCCATTTTTACTGGGTCTCCAGCAAGCAAGGCCCAACTGATATGTTCCCAGACTCAAAGAAGCAAAAGAAGCAGCCGGCTCTGTTCTTAGAGAGCTGGCGGTCCAGAGAGGAAGGTCTTGAGACAATAAGAAAAGTGCACCCAGGGTGCCCACTGGGTGCTGAGGCAGAGAGAGGCAGGGACAAGGTAGGGCAGGGTCACACAAGAGGAAATGCCTCAAGGAGACCTCACAAGCTGCCTTCCCCAAATGGACCACAGGCAGCAGGTTTCCTCGCAGTGAGCTCAGGAGCAATGGGAGCGAATAAAACTTGGGTTAGAGAATGTTCATCCTGTGAACAGGACACAGAGGCGCCGCACTGTTATTAAGGCATTGTCCATGGTACAGGTGCAGAGACAGTGTCACGACAGACAGTGTGGCTCTAACACCAGTTGCCTACATAAAAAAATCAACTGTCGCCCTAACCGGTTTGGCTCAGTGAATAGAGCATTGGCCTGTGGACTGGAGGGTCCCAGGTTCGATTCCGGTCAAGGGCATGTACCTTGGTTGCGGGCTCATCCCCAGTAGGAGGTGTGCAGGAGGCAGCTGATTGATGTTTCTCTCCCATCAGTGTTTCTAATTCTGTATCTCTCTCCCTTCCTCTAAAAAAAATCAATAAAATATATTTTGAAAAATCAACTGTTATGAACCCATAACCTGGTCATATGCCCTGACTGGAAATGGAACCGTCACCTCCTTGTTCATAGGTCGATGCTCAACCACTGAGCTACACTGACTGGGCTGCTTTGTGTTTCTAAAAGATACATTGAGGCTACTTTTAACTGTTTCTTCCCCAGAATTAATTTTAATTCTGAATCAGCATCTGAATATAGTTCAAATGGTGAAGGTGAACCATAGAAGGTGATCATACTAGAAAGGTAGGAAGGAGATGATGGGCAGGAGGGGAGGTAAGGAGATATATGTCCATTGAAGAGCCCTCTGGATTCATTATTTGATTACATTATGTACATTACTAGAGATCTGGTACACAAAAATTCATGCAAGGATGGGCCTTCCTTCCCCTGGCTGCTGGCACCACCTTCGCTCTTGCCTAGAGCCACCTTTCTGCCTTCATTCTGGCACAGAGCTACCTTTCCGCCTTCCCACACTGCCCAGAGGCCCAAAGCAGCTAGGGCGGTGTGGAACGCTTGCATCGTTGCCATGGCAATGACACAAGCATCCTGCCCCACCCCCTGCTGCTTGGTGCCTGCACATGCAAATTAACCTGCCATCCTTGTTGGGTTCATTTGCATACTCACTCCTGATTGGCTGGTGGGCGTCATGAAGGTATAGTCAATTTGCATCTTTCTTTTTTATTAGTGTAGATGTGCCCTTGTGCAAACTTAACTGTACCCTTCCCTGTTGCCAACTCTCCAGTTCCACTGTGTCTCACTGGGACTTGCTTAACAAACACAAGTTGAATTAGTGAATGACTCCTGAGTAGAGTTCTTGGTGGAAAAAATAGATTAATAAGTGGTTTTTTATTAAAAAAAAAAAAGAGGTGTTAATAACACATTAACTCTTCCACTGAAAATTTCTCCCTGTTAAAGATAAGAGGGCTCAGATTTCACACCAGCTGTCAGAGCACTTTATGTCAAAGACAAATATTCACTGATATGTCACTCCAGGGGACCTAGAAACCATATCCAGGTAAGAGTGAGTGGGAGTCCCCTATATAGTGGAAGTCCATGCACCTGGCAGGCTTCCAACTGGAAATCTTCTTCTGGTGGAATTTCTGCGGAGTAAGAGCATGAGGATCATTAATATTCATAACCCAGGCCCCCAAGGCCTGTAAGATCCGGAATCATCCAAGGAAGATTAAATCATATTGAACCAAGCCTTAGTGTTCAGTATATTTAATTGTACTCTAAGTCTTCAAAGACTGATTATTTTTAATTAAACGCCCTGGTGACTAGAACTTATCACGTATTTGATAGGATATAGTGGGGAACTATTCCGAAAGATGTTTAATACGTTGAAATACTCTATGGCAGACTGCACGGAAGGACAGGGGCGTGTGTGTCTACAGGCGCAGAGGAGGTTAGGCTAACGTTTTGAGAACTAGCTAATGCTGCTGTGAACGCAGTATAGACTTTAATGACACCTAAACCATAAATCTGCCAGTGGCAGCTATGCGTGTATTAGTCTACGCTGATAGGACACTCCATTGAAAATACAGCAGGTCCTCAAATAATGTTGTTTTGTTATAATGTTGATGAGAGTGGTGGGAACTTAACTCTTGTCTCGATGGTAAAATTGGTTTTGTTATTTTGTTATGTGTCCTTTGGCTTAAAGTCACAGAACCTATCGAGGACACTAAGTGAGGAGTTATTGAACAAAGATTACAAAATTGGCTTTTAAAAACATTAGGATCCCATTAGGCTACATTCAGCAGCTGATTACAGAGCAAAGATAAACTACGAGAGGACTCTAAATTCTCGTTCGTCTTTGCTGGTAAAAGGTACTGCACTTTAGACAAGGCCATGGGCTGCTGGTGAAGTGAGTTCACTGACCCTGCTGGTGGAGAGGGCCGCATCCAGCCACACATCTGGGTGAGGACGCTCGGGGAGACGCCTGCTCCTGGCCCCTGTTCTGGGAGTTCTTTGAAGGAATATTCCAAGGAGCCCAGATATAACCCAATGCCTCTCAGCTTTTTTTTTTTTCTTTTAAATTTAAGGCCTTCTTCTATCAAGAAGAGTTTTTGGACATTTTCTTCCCTCCCCACCTCCCCTGCCTCCCCACTTGTACTCTATTCAGCATGTATTTTGTTTTCTGTATTCAAGTATTTTTCAAAATATGTTTTTATCAATTTCAGAGAGGAAGAGAGAGGGAAAGAGAGAGAAACATCAGTGGTGAGAAAGAACCTGCATGACCTCTATTGGGGTCAGCTTGCAACCTGGGCATGTGCTGACTGGGAATCCAGCCATGGCCTCCTGGTTCATGGGCTGATGCTCAACCAGTGAGCAACACTGCCAGGCTGAATTCAGATGTTTTGACATCTGGGCCTGGCTGACCCTATAGGGGAGTGGTTCTCAACCTTCCTAATGCCATGACCCTTTAATATAGTTCCTCATGTTGTGGTGACCCCAACCATACAATTATTTTCATTGCTACTTCATAACTGTAATTTTGCTACTGTTATGAATTGTAATGTAAATATCTGATATGCAGGATGTATTTAGATGACCCCTGTGAAAGAGTCATTCAACCCCAAAGGGGTGGCAAGCCACAGGTTGAGAACCGCTGCTATAAGGACTGCACATCCTAGCTTAGCCTGTTCCCATAGAGAGCAAACAACTTGTTAGTGAGTGCACTTCTCAGATGCAAATCAGCCAGCCCTGAGCCTCCTTGGTCAGGTTCTCAGCTCCAGCCCACTATCCACCTGCCCTAAGCACCCAGACCAAGCCCTGGAGTCCTCTGATTCAAATTAGCCAGCTCTACATCTGCTCTACATTTGCATGGAAACCACAGACTCAGGGGAGGAGACCCAAATGGTCTTCCCTCACCAGAGACCACTCAGTGCAGAGGGCCAGGCCTCAGCGGCAGCCGGCTCCCCAACAAGGCTCCCCAACAAAGCAATGTCCTGTCAGGAATTTGTGCTGTCAGGGCAAATTCATAAGCCAATTTATTAGAAACCTTTGTTCAGAGAGTCTAGCTGCTAGGTAGCTGAATATTCTTGCTATCTGAAATTTGTATACACACACACCCATTGAAAGTTGCCCATCCATCCATTTACCATATGTACATGAGTATATAAATAAGAGAAATGACACACTTTTGACCTGGGAGAAGTTTCTCAACAGATGTGAATATTCATTTTGAAAGTTTGTGTTCTGTCATTGAGAACCAGTGAGCCATGAAATCACAAACCTCGGAAGTGGGGAAGGGTTAGATGCCACTAAACCCAGCTCCCCACTGGTCAACACAAATGTTTCCTGAGTGCCTACTATGTGCCGGCCCTGGGTGAACTCATGATCTCTCACTACAGAAGCTTACAGCTAACCTCTCTATCTTAGGCATGAAAGGAAAGGGGCTTACTGAGTGAGGGCAAGCTTTGTGTTCTCGCATGAGGAGGGGGAACCACTCCTGCCCACAAGGGTCAGAGAGTTGAGGTGGGAAAGATCCACTTCCTGGAGAAGGAAGGATGTGTCCGCAGCCTTGGGGGAGAGAGATGGGTGGCAAATGGCTCCTCTGGGGACTCAGGGAATTACAGCATCGATTTTCTGGCACGGAAAAGCTCTCTCCTGGGAATATGAGTGATTTTGAGACATGCCTTGTCATTCATTATTCAACAAAATATTCACCGAAAACTATCTTAGTGCCGGATACCACTTTGGAAGCAGGCATTTTCCCGACACTGTGTGGTAGCGTTCGAAACACTTTCCTTTGTGCGGGGGTACATTACAAAACTTGCACATGTACCATGTTTCACTGCGTAGTTTATGAGCGGCACACACACGACAACAACATAAAACATTTTTATTTTTGTTGGTTCCAACTAGAGGTTCCAATGTATGTTTCCTCATGTCCACTGACAGTCTCCCTGGTGGATCC